>JAFVLL020012770.1:12226-44765 GCA_021397915.2 Tor tambroides | reverse complement strand
AATTTACAAAATATCTTCATGGAACATGATCTTTACTTAATATCCTAATGATTTTTGGCATAAAAGAAAAATTGATCATTTTGACCCATACAGTGAATTTTTGGCTATCGCTACAAATATACCCGTGCTACTTATGACTGCTTTTGTGCTCCAGGGGCACATTTGTATTAAATCACAGTGTGAAGCCCCGCCCATAGTGAAACCTTATTGGTCCAAATCCTGCTCCACATAACTGCATATAAAACACGACTCATGTTGTTTTTAAATGTAATTTTAACATTAAAACACCTGGTCCCAGGTTCTTGGTGTAGGTGATCAGGTCCTCCATGGACTCCACCACCTCAGCTACGGTCAGATACTCCAGAATCCCTTTACACACACGGATGATCTTACGAACCTGAGATCAGGGAAAAGAGCAAATATTCTATCAGTATCGATGCACAAGCTCAGACCCACAGGGATAAAGCATTAAAGGGTTTTAAATACATCAGACCTCGGCCTCATCGAATGTCAGAAGCAGGTCGGAGGTTCCGGACAGGATCCCGCGGGACCCGTCGATCAGATAATCTCTGGCTTGGACAGAATACGGGTCGGCCTTCAGCATCTGAGCCGCCTGAACCAGTTTAGTGCACGCGTTCTCTACCCTACAGAGAACGAGAGAGAGTGTTAGTTACTGCCTTTCTTATTCATCTGATTTTATACTGAAGCTATAAACACTCAGTAGCTTAGAAGTCAATTTTGCTCACCGAGGCTGCATTTATTTGATCAAAAATACAGTAAAAATTGTGAAATATTATTACAATTTCAAATAGCTGTTTTCGATGTGTATATATGTTAAAATGTAATTAAATGCTGTGATCAAAACTGTATTTTCAGCATCATTACTCCAGTCTTCAGTGTCACATGATCCTTCAGAAATCATTCTAATATGCTGATTTGCTGCTCAAGAAACATTTCTGATTATCATCAGTGTTGAAAACAGTTGTGCTGTACAATATTTTTGTGGAAACTGTGATACATTTTATTTTTCAGGATTCTTTGATGAACAGAAAGTTCAGAAGAACAGCATTTATTTGAAATAGAAATCTTTTGCAACATTATAACTGTCTTTACTGTCACTTTTGATCAATTTAATGCATCCCTGATGAATAAAAGTATGAATTTCTTTGAAAAAAATATATTACTTAACTTGTTAACACTAGTGTAGTTACGCATATTTCCTAGAAATATTTTAATATATTATTGTAAATATTTTAAATGTAATTTATTTTTATTTTTAAGAAAAAAGTATATAATCAGCAATCTGGAAAGTATACACCTATAATGCATAAATTTTAGAAACATATTTGCAGGAAAACAATGGCAGACAATGCAAATCATTACTGATTGGTCTGTAATTTTCATTTGAATGCATACAACGCAAGTCACTTTTGCAAATTTAACAAAACCTCATCTATGTCAACCAGATAACATCATCCTGGTGTCAGATAAGTAGAAATTGCAACAACACAATGTAGAACATCACAGAAAACCTAACGTTTACATTTGCAAGCATAAAAATGGATGCAAAAGATCGACCAATGTTGAAATTTCAGTGCGCACAGATCATATGCATTACATGTTCTGATTCTGTATAGTATGTATTTTTCAGTTTTGGATTTAGTCAGTCACTCCCCAACACTGGCGTTCCCACATGCATGCTTTTTCCACAGTCAGCAGCTCTAAATCACGTAGGAGTGACGTATTAGGCCCCAATTCCCACAACACACACACACACACACACACACTCATGTCCTATTCATCTGTGTCTGACTGTCATCAGGAGGGTTTTGTTGTAGTTGCAGAATGGAGACTGGTGTCATATTTCTCTGTGGCAGGACAGACCACAGCTGAGTGTGTGTGTGTGTGAGAGAGAGAGAGAGACAGAAGAGCAAGGTCATGACAGTGTGTGTGTGTGTGTGTGTGTGTGTGTGTGTGTGTGAAGGCTACAGTAATGCATATGAATTTTAATCAGCAGTATTGCACCAGGCCACACACGAACACAAACTATATTTAGAGGGAAACACAGACTGTCCATCATGCATCAGTGTTTCCAGTAATCCATACGTTCCTCCTGACTCAGGGATCTGAGCACAGCAGAATGAATTCACGTATGACTCAAAGCAGCTGCGCAGGAGCATCTAAAGCTAAAGGCTTTCAGACTCGTCTAACATGTCGTTATTGTAAATAAATCATGTGTGAGTACAACACAACCACAAGAATGACACAACGTCTGAGTAAACAGCTCAAAACACCCACATAAACAGCATGTCTGTGGGCTCTGAGATCAGCAGCATCAAACTCGTACAGATAAACCTCTGTGAACCAGTCCTGCTGGTCTGGAGATGGTTTATTGTTCAGGAGATTTTCAGCTATTTCCTGTTTTATTTTATTTAGTTATTCCCTAAACAGCACTGTGATAAACAGACGTTTGTGTAAATGGCTGGAGATTTCCCAGCTGCTGGACTGTGTTCCTGAGGGACCTTCACACTGACAGTCATCTGCGGTGATAAATCAACCGAAAGCCATTCATTTTCAATGAGAGTTGGCGATTTGAAGAGATTTTACTGCGAGAAGTAGCGATTCATTTTTTTTGATTTGAATCATTCAATCATTCATTGCATAAAATCTCTGAATGATTTGCTCATGAATCGAACTGATTCAGTTCAACTCACTGACTCACTGATTTGTTCGCAGCACTTAACACCCCACTGGAGATGAAGATTATCAGTATTACTGATGATTTCAGAAGACTTGAAATACTGTTATGATGCTTTATGGTGTTTCCGTCCTTTTTGAAGCATGCAAGCTCCAGTCTCACAAGTCAAAATCACAAATAATTTGTTGAATAAGGTGTTGAATAAACTGACGAAACATTTGTCATCTGTTTTTATCTCCTGCTAAAATAAAGAGATTTTTAGAGTGCAGACCTTGAGTAACGTTTGATATAAGAAACAGGTCTTTGCACCTAAAAGCTGGGAGAGCGGTGAGTGTTGAGATTTGAATAAGGCAAAAGAAATGACTTTGATTCAGAAGATTCAATGTCACGAAAATGATTTGGTTCCAGTATTTTTAAAGACTGCATACAAACAAAAAGACAAACCAGGAAGAACAGAAGACTTGGACTGTTGGTTCTGAATCTTAAAAGTGCCAGTCTCCATTTTAAGAGTGCAAAAGACCAAATAATGCATTAATTAATCTGTCTTTTTGTGTCATACAGGTTTAGAATGACATGGCATTTTTGGGTGAACTGTCCCTTTAAGTTGAGCACAATTTTTTTATGCAAATGAGCAGTGATGTAATGCAGACATTTGATACATTGTTACATGTCGATGATGTTGCCTCAAGTCTCATTTAAAATGAACAACTCTGGTTTGTATGTAGATGCAAATCAACTTCAGTGTGAACAACCCCTATACTGACAACACTAATAATTCTGAATGATCTATACAACTATATTTTATAATTCAAGAGTAAAGCAGAGATTTTGTATGATTTCTGGAGCAGTAACACATGTAGAAGAGCTCTAGTGCTTGTCTCAGGAAGTGTAGTTGTGTTCGCTCATGAACGCAGCTGCTCCAGCATGTCCACACCTGATTTATTAGTCAACACACCTGCATTAGAGCACTTCCTCCCTCAGCAAACACGCACACACACACACACACACAACATAGTTAGCTAAAATAATGTGCATTTAAGTGAACATTTATGCATTCATCCAAAAGTGATTTATAATGCATTCAAGATATGCATTTTATAAATTTATGCATTCCATATGAATCAAAGCCATGGCATTTAAAAATACAGAAAAAGATGAAGAAGGAAGAATTTAGAGCGGTGAGGTTGCTGTTAAAAGGCTGATGCAGACAAAACACAGAGTGCAGTGCCATTATTCACACAGGACCACACACACTCAACATGCCTTCCATGACCTTTAGGTGTGTGTGTGTGTCTTACTTTATAAAGGCAGGCGGCATGTCTCTCCTCATGATGGCATCCTCGGTGGTCTGAACCGTCTCTTTGCCCACCTGCATTGAACACACACACAAAACACACAGTAAATACATGTATAAACCATAATATACACACACACAGCATCGTCACACACTCTCAAACGTGAGGCTCATCTGAGCAGAAATGCTCAACAGCATGGCAACTTTAATTTCCCGAATATATGACTTTATTTCTTCGGTGCAACACAAAAGGAATTTATTGCAGAACTTCCAGAAGTTTTTTCATAATAAATAAACAAGCAAGTAAATAAATAAATAAAACAAGCAAATAAATAAATAAGTTTGATTCATTTCAAACTTATTTTATTTATTCATTTCAATAAAACGGTTAAAAAATGTATTTAAGAGATTGCGCTCAGATTCAATGATTCGTTTGGTTCATCACTCAGTGTCAGAGGTGTTCATGTAAGCAGCCACATTGCTTTTCATATATTAAAATATTTTAATGCACAAGAATGTAAGTTTAATTTCCAGAATGTGTGACTTTATTTCTTCTGTGCAACACAAAACAAGATAGCCTATATGGCATAATTTCCTAAATGTTTTTTTCATAATAAATAAGCACGAATATAAAGAAAGCAAATAAATAAAATAGTTCAACATTTCTTTAAGCGAATCAATTCAGCTCAGATTCAATGATTGGTTTCCGTCATGAAAGTAGCTGCATATCAAACACTTAGAACTTACTACACTTTTACATTTATTTTTTCTTTATATTGTCCACAATGCACACATTTGCAATGAAATTTTGATAAAATGAACATTTATTGCAACTAAACGGTTGTGAATCTGTATCTTTAACTGCACGTCATCATACAGGCCTTAAGAAGTCAGTAATTACACTGATTCAAGTCTCTCCAGCAAAGTACAAAATAACAGCTCTCGATTCATTCGTCGTGTGTTTGACGTGACCATAATGACCGCTTTGCACTCATCAAGTCCTTTAATTCAGAGTCATTTCAACATTTCCACGTCTGTGAGTCAGTGTTTAATTCCAGATAATCACGCTCCTGCGAGCAGGTCTGCTGTCATACACATGACTTCATGTTTGGTTGGTCTCCAGCATCTGCGGGTTGACAATATGGTCTCGCTTAGGAAACTCAAGGCCACGTTTAACCATATTCTCCCAAAATTAGCTCACTGATGTGATTTTAACATGATGCAACTAAACCAATATACCTGCAGTACTCAAGTCTGCTAGTTTATTTCTGCAGTGTGATGTGAAATAAGTCCTGTTTCACATCTCTGTGTTATTCTGGTCTCTAGATAAGGCTCAGGTCCCTCTTTCAGTGTAAATCAGCTACACAATTTGAGCAATTGTTTCTGTCTGTAGCACAAATGAAGTTTGATACTAAAAGAGTTCAAGCTTTATTCAAATCGTTAATCCTAAATATAAGCAATGGTAATAGTTACACCACTAATAAGCATAACTCTTTTCAACCGTAGGCTTCATGTTCAGACGAATCGGTTGACATCAGATCAGAGAACATTCCTCTGTTTTTCCACTCGCTCTCTGTCTGTGTTTCCTCACAAAAGAGAGCAGTATGTTCTTCTAGCATGAGCCGCTCAGCTAAAATAGAAACGGTGGCGGGGGTCTGGCAGTTCACACCACTCACATACCAGCCGTTTGTGTTTAAAACAGGAGGAGAGAGCGACACACACACACACACACACACACACACACACACACACGCTGATGTCAGGTTACAGCGTTCCTATCAGACAGGTAAGAACAGGTTTAATCAAATCCTACACTGCTTTAAAGAGACAGTCCACCCAAAAATGAAAGTGTTGGCTTTCATTCTTTCACTATTTCCTGCTGAACATAAAAAGAGATTTGTTGCATAAATTCCAGAATGTTTTTCATAATACAGACTGAAGTCATAAAGTAAAAATATTCATTAATTCAAATAAATTAAAATAATTAATGTAAATAACTAAAATAAAATATATTCAAAATAATTAAAATTTATAAAAATTAATTAATTAAAATAAATGTAAAAAATGATTTCAAATAAACAAAAAGTTGTAATAATTGAAATTAAAATAAATAAAAAAATTGTTAAAATAATAAAAATGTATTATAATTAAAATAAATGTAAATAATTAAAATAAACAAAAAATATTTAAAATAATTGACATTAATTGAAATAAATCAAAAATAATTCCAAAGAACTAAAATTCATTCAAATTAATTCATTCAAATTAATTCAAATAAAAGTCATTTAAAATAATTCAACTAAAAATAGAACAAGAATAATTTAGAAAAATTCAATTCACTATTAATTAATAAATAATTTAATTCAAATAATTAAAATTAATTAAAATAAATACAAATGCAGAAATTTAAATGAATGAATGAATTCTACATGACTTCCACTATATTCCAAGTCTTATAAAGTCCACTAAACAAAATGTAAAATAGTTCTTTCCTAAAATATTCCCCTTTAGTGAAGCTCATAAATCGTTTCCATTAATGTTCAATTCCAAAATGATTTCACGTCCATTATTTCAAGCATTATTTGAAATCGTTTATTCTTTTCATTGATGTCAAATCCAACACAACATATTTGAATTGAGAAAGTGAATCATTTTCAGTGAACAGCACTTAAATTTGACTCTGTTCTTCAAACACAGCAATCGCATGACTTCAGGAGACTCAAAATACAGTGCATGAGTCATGTGAACTACTTTCATGCTGCTGTTTTCATCATTTTTGGAACTCAACAGCCTCATTATGACAATAAAAACATCCCCTTTTGTTTTCCACCGAAGAAAGACAGTCATACAGGTTTGGATCGACATGAGGGGGAGTAAATGAAGACAGACTGAACTGTTACTGAAGGCCTCACACATCTTGCAGTACTGAAGAACAGTTGTGCCGCCGTAGGTTTTGAGAAGCATTTAAGCTGAAACATCACTTAATGATGAAGTCACTTCCCGTAACTCTCATTATTTCGCTTTCAGCTCTGAACACACTCACAGCAGCTGATAAAAGACTTCATGGAGAGCTGTGAACACTGACGGTCCAGCGGCGGAAATGCGAGGACAGTCTGCTCGCGTCCGGCTAACAGACGGCTCTTTGTATGCGCTTCTCAATGCTCTACACACACTCTGAGAAGAGCTCTCACACACACACACCGCTCCTGTGCTCCACTCTATTCAATAACACAATCACCCACAACCATCTTATTTTAACATTGCGTTATTATAGTGCCAAATACCATAAAAATACTTGCATTTGGAGGAAAAAAAGAGACTAGAGAAAACTCAATCATGGTGGAAATTGCAGAAACGCCACTTTGATTAGATTTGATTAGATTGTTCAGCAATGGATGCTCTGCAGTGAATGGGTGCCGTCAGAATGAGAGTCCAAACAGCTGATAAAAACATCACAATAAGTAATCCACACCACTCCAGTCCATCAGCTAACATCTGGAGAAGACAAAAGCTGAACCTAATCCAGCATTAAGATGTTTTTACATCAAACCGTCACTTCTGGCTAAAATATGAGTCCATAATCAGGGGAGAAATCTGCACAGATCAAGCAGCGTTTACAAGCCAAAACAGCTCTAAACAAATATGTGGCTGGATTTTAATGTGAGAGACAACAGGAGGAAGCGTCATTATATATTATGGACTCATTTTCAACATCTTAATGATGGATTTGTTTCAGCTTTTGTCTTCTCCAGATGTTAACTGATGGACTGGAGTGGTGTGGATTATTGTGATGTTTTTATCAGCTGTTTGGACTCTCATTCTGACGGTACCCATTCACTGCAGAGCATCCATTGCTGAGACATTCCTCCAAATCTGATGAAGAAACAAACTCATCTATATCTCAGATGGCCTGAGGGTGAGTAGATTTTCAGCTAATTTTCATTTTTGGCTGAAATATTCCTTTAAGTTTTTATTGCAACATATATGACATGCATGCAAGTATGTGATGCAATGCTTTACAGAAGACTGTTCTTTTGCAACAGTTTCCACTTTCAGGGTAACATCGACTTCTCAAGGATTATAAACACTTTTTGTGACGTGTCTTCTACAGAATCATATATCGTCTGTTTTATAGATATATATAACAACATGTCTGTTGAACTCCATGACATCGTAAAGCATGTGCATCATATCATGACGTAGCTGTCGATAACCAGCACTAAAAGAACTCAAGGCACTTCACACAAACAAAAAGTCAATCTTTAACTGGACTCGGAGTTATCCTGATGCCAATCCAACCATTTCAGTCTCAACAGGTTTGTAAACCCTTTTAATTAACCTCATAAACCACAGCCATGCTCACTAACCATAACATAATCCAGTTCTTTCCGCACACAAAAGCAATAAAATATCTGTCACCCAAACAATGCAGCAACACTGTGTGATTGATATGAAAACTCTGCTCTGCATGAATGAAGCTCTGCTCTCGACTTTCTTCTAAAGGGTTATTTAGGACACATTATCTCAGCGTGTAATTAAACTGCTTTCCCCGGCTACAGGCTGATGATAAACATTCCCTTCTGTGAGCGCTGGGTGAATGGAGAGAGACTGTATATCTGTCCGATCCGGGACACATAAACAACAACAGACTCACAGTCTGAATCCTGAGGAACAGTTTAGTGAGTAAAAACCCTCTCTTCTCTCTCAGCTCTGGAACATCTGCTGGAACATTATAATCCTGAGACGAAGCCAGAGCTTCCGGACGCTCTGAGAGCAGCTCCATCCCCCTCCGTTCATCACAGAGACTTCCTCAGATCACTTCAAACACAATCTGCAGAGAGCAAAGGCTCCAGAATGACTATTTGAAGCCCTATAACAAAAATGGGCAAATAAATGAACCAAAAAAGCATTCCTCAAATTTGAACTTTAAGTAACGGCTAAGTTTTGGACATCTTGAAACTAGATTATCTAGAAACTAAGGCCCTATGAAATCTCGCACCCCCACCCCCCAATTTCAGTTTTTTTTTTTAATATCTGGATTCTATTATAACTAGGGTTGGGTACCGAAACCCGGTACCAATATGGCACCGGTACCTATGTAACCGGTATGTACTAGAACCGAATCAGAACGCAGATTTCGGTGCCTCATTTCGGTGCCATGCCTGAGCGATCGATTAAAATATTTGTCCTTTGTTTCTCCGAAACGAACGTAAGAAGCATCATCACCGGCACCGCACGTGAAAAATAATTTCCCGACTGAGAAAATGCACGTGAACTCAAGTCAAAAAGCTCTAATAATACAAACCCAACAAATCTTTGTAACGCGAGTGTGCTGTTTTCACATTCCCACTTAAAAGCACTACTCTGGAAATGAGAGCATCCGAGGAGCGCGTGAATGCAGAAATTACACTTGCTCTGACGGCGGGTTAAAATCACATTACATTCTAACATTGTAACATTGCAATCTAAAAACAAAAATAATGCTTTTATAGTAGAAGTTAAATTTACTAAACTAAAAATGAAAATAATAAAAAAAAAATCACAGAATAATTGAGTATTTTGATTACCCCATTACACTTTACAGTTAGTGCTATCATACAAATACACTTACCTGTACGTTTAAAATTCTACATATGTCACATTTATTGTCCAACTACAAATATTTCAGCAAAATGTATATTTTAGTTAGAGTTATTGCGCTCCTATTTCATTGCGCGCTGTCTGTTTGGCGCGCATGCACTGCGGCACTCGTTCTAAATGAAGTCTGTTAAGTTTAGCAGAGAATCGCAAAGCAAAAGCTCACGCACTTCTGACAGCAAAATGGAAATATTTCCATGGCTTTCTAACATTTACAGATGGAGAATATACCTGCGAAATGTAAGTTATGCATTACGGAAAACAGCAAACACATTAAACAGCGCGAGAAGCATCTCTGTCAGCGGCACACGCAGCCTTTCTGTCAGAGCATCTGACGGGGCGAGTGCGAGCTGCTTTAAACTGAAACTATAAACTATAGGCTACTATATTTTACGAGTTTTTTTAAAGCCCTTCATATAAAGCTTGTCACATGTTTAGAACAAATTGTATTATACACTTTCTCTGCAGCAGTTCAGTCTGTGTCCTCCCTAGATATTTTATCAGATGTGCTCGTATCAAAACTACTGTATATCAATATTAACGGTATTGCTTCATACCGTATCGCTTATAAAGAATATATCGATATATCGTACAAACTCCGCCCAGCCCTAGCTTTAATTAAAATGCCTAAAGCTAAAATTCTCTTGTATTCACGTTTTTAAACCTGTTGTCCAACAAAAGAGAACATTATAACCTTTTTAGTCCACAACACCAGTTAAATGCTTCCTTTTGTGATCTGATGTAGCTTCTTATCACAGAATGAGGCAGAAAATATGTTCCATAGGCTACTAATGCATCGATTAGCAATGGATTATAAATATACTTTATTATGAAAATACCAGAGATGGCTTGAATAACACAGACAAACTACATATTGTCATAGTCGAGTGTTTAATGTATTTGTTTTATCATTCAAAACGTTTATATCTTCTGTTTACTCAGTTACAGCAATAGCAATGCCTTTGTCCATATTGGGGATTTCCTGGCGCTTCATGAGTTCCATATACAGTATGTGTGTGTGTATATAAAACAAGTATCGGTTTAGGCACCGGCACCGTTTTAAAAGTATCGATTTGGCACCGGTACCGAAAAAAACCCAAACGATACCCAACCCTAATTATAACAGCTAAATTAAATAATATTACTCAAAAGACATGTCTAATGAATTTAAATTTAATTTATTATATATTTTTTCTCTAAATGCATGTTTTTTTCTGTTTTTAAATTTTTATGGATTCTGTTTTAACAGTAAAATTACATTTTATTAATCAAAAAGCATGTCTAATTTATTAAAAATACAATCTAACAACAATTGATTAAAAGTTTAACAAAAATTACATTTTAGAGCCTGTGAAATCCACTTTATTTTTTCACAAATTCTGTTAAATTTGTTCCCAATTGTTTTTGGGGTTTTTTTCATTTAATTTTTTTCTGGATCCTGTTTTAAGTTAAATTAAGTTTTATAAATCATAAGGCATGTCTAATTAATTTAAACTTATACAAACTAATAATTTACACTTATGCAATTTATTAAGTTTAACAAAAATGTAATTTTTAGGGCCCTATGAAATCATTATTATTTTTTTTTTTTTTTATATATCAAATTTTCTTAACTTTTCCCTCCCATATTCTGTTTGTTTGAGGTTTATTTATTTATTTAGAATTAGAATTTTTCTGGATTCTGTTTTTTTTTTAATATATATTCTGTCTGAAAATAAATTTTATTAATCAAAACACCTGTTTAATTAACTAAAGTCATGAAATGTATACGATTTAACAGCAACTGATTAAAAGACCTATGAAATCAATGTAATTTCATTCCTAGAATCTGTGTTTTCTGCTTTAATTTTTCTGGATTCTCTTTTAATGATTTAAACCAATTTTAATAATCAAAAAACTGATTTGTGGTATCTTTCATGTCCGTAGATGAATGCAGCTTCTGTTTGAGGTAATGACATGCGTCGAGTCGTGTAGTCGTGTGTTTGAGCTGATGCTGGGAAAGATCATATTTCAGTCTAAAGCAGCTTCCTGCAGAAGCTTTCTAGAAAGAGAATCAAGTCCAAGACCTGCACTGAGATTAAACCGCTGATCTTCCATCTGGAAGTCCATGTTTTTAGAGCTGGAACAAGTGCAAATGGAAAGGTAAATAAACACTGCTCCCTTCTCCTTTGGTGTAAAAATGCAGATAAAATTCTTTCTTCTAAAAGAAATCTCCTGAAATAAGAACTGAAGGAGTTCATGACCGTCAGCAGGAGTAGTGTTGCCTAATACAGCCGCATTTCTCTCACTTCTGATAACAAACGCTTCTCTTGTAGAGTAGGGAGGAGGTTTTTGTCCATGTGGTCTTGAGAAATGTTCAGCCAGCGTTTGACCCTTCAGCCTCTAAAACTCAAGCCAGAGATCCTAAAAAAGACCCGGAGCCGCACATTCCCAGCACTGACCACAAAATATGAGCTGTTACGCAAAACATACAAAACAACAATGTGAGAACATCATTTTTAGATCAGTGACATGGGAGGCATCCTAAACTCACTGACTTCTGACTTCAAGATAAAAAGATTTAAGAATCTAGAGATGGCAATGCAAGAGAAATTCATTCATAATTAATTTAATATTTTAAAATATAATTGCAAAATATATATTCTAACATTTAAAAACTGTATAATTACTTTTTAAACTGATTTTAAATCATTTTATGTAATATTCTATTTTAAATTCATGTTTTAAACAATTACATTTTATTATTCTACTAAAGAAATTAACGTAGAATTAATGTAATATTTGTAAGTATAATTGCAAAATATATATATATAATAAATATGAATATTTTATATAAATATTATACTTACAATTATCACATAATTACTGTTTAAATAATTTATTTAGATTTTTAAAATTATTTTAAAATAATGTTTTTAAACAATTACATTTTATTATAGGTATACATTTTTTTATTTTATTATTGTACTTATATGGTTAAAAATAATGAATGTTATATTTGTAAATATAATTGCAGATTTTAATTTCACATTAATTAATTTAATTAATATTTTAATGTTTAAAATGACAAATATTATATATTTACTTTTTAAAACATTTTTGTTTTAAAATCATTTGAATATAATTAATATTTTAAATTAATGTTTTTAAAGTTTTAAACAATTACTTTTTATATATTTTATTATTGTTGACTGTTAAAAATGAATACTGATGTTTATTTTTATTCAATTTATTTAGACCCAGCCTCATGCCATTCTTTATGAGTGATGATGTTCTCATTTCACAGAAAAAGCAGGTTAAAATTGCATGATCCAGCGAGTCTGATGCTCTGTCTGAGGAGTCTCTCTGCGTCCTGTCCTGGAGAGACACTATGAATAATTCACTAACGTTCATTCAGGATCAAAACATAATTTCTATTAAGCACCCTGAGCTCTGATATCCCATCTCAACTAAAGCAGGAAATCCTTTCCGACTGTCTCTGAAACACGCCCCCGAAACTACGCTAAACACCACTAACAAACCAAACTACACAGAAATAAATAGAGGAAGAAAAATAAAGCAAAGAGGAAGGAAGATGAGAAATATACGAGAGAGAAAAAGAAATAAGACAGGAACCGTTCAAACACGAGGGTGGGAGGAATAAAGCTTTAATATTGCACTATATTGAGCTTAATGCTGTAAAGCGCTCGGAAAATCTCAGATTAACCTGAGACGAAGACGAGTGACATTAGAAACCACAACGGCGTGAGATATTTGAGAAAACAACATCCTCTAAAGCTTCACAGACAGGAAGCGTTTGACAGGGTGGGGTCACTTTTACACATGCATTGCAGCCAGATTGAGACACCTTTAGATGCCTAAACAAGCCATGACCTAATCTTACTCAGCTCTCAGTTTCTCAGCTTTACTGTGACACAGACTCAAGTCAGATTCAAAGGAACAAAAACCACTGTCCGTGTTATTTCAGGAGTCTAAAGTTAACCCTGGACAACTGCTAAGAATAACTGAAGAGCAGTAGCGTGTTGATGAATTTACAGGCTTCTGAAGGTTTTGTTTCTGTTTTAGGTAACCGCGCACACAGGCACACACACACACAGCTGATAGAAGCACTTCTGCAGAATCTCTCCAGGACAGACTTCCCTTCCTCTGTTTAAACACACAGTATGCTGGAGAGACTGACAGCAGATCAGATCGGTCATAATGTGAAAACCACACTCAGAAATTAACTAGGGCTTGAGGTCACCACAACCGAAAGCAACTAAAATTATATATTAAATTAATTATAGATGTATAATTTATTATAATTTAACTATATTATTTTATATAAATACTATAAATACAAAAATGTTTATATCACAATTTCTTTTTAAATAAATTATTTAGATTTTTAAATAATTTTAAATTACTATTTTAAAAATGTTTTTAAACAATTACATTTTATGTATACATTTTTATTTTATTATTGTACTTATGGTTAAAAAGAATTAATGTACTATTTGCAAATATAATTGCATATTAATTAATTAAAATGTTAACGTTACAAATGATTAATATTATACATTGACTTTTAAAAATATTTTTTATTTTAAAATCATTTTAAATATATGTAATATTTCAAATGAATGTTTTTATTTGTATTTTTATATGTATATAATTATTTATATTCTGCTTTTTATTATATATGTAATATATATATATATATATATATATATATAGGATCATATCTATCACTCTATATATATTTAAATAAATAATATATATATATATACACACACACACACAAAAACGTAAAATATAATTAATAATTGTTTAAATGTATAAAAATAAAAAGATGAAAACTGAAAGAAACCAGAAAAAAAGAAAAACAGACATGAATGGCTGTATACAGTATAGAACTGTATCATCTAACAAAATTATTTCATTTTATTCTATTCTAGTAGAGTGTTTATTGTGTTGTGATATCTTGTGCATTATACATTTACATATGTAAATTGTACTTAAATTTTCAGTATGTATTCTCACTTAAATTAATTGATTCATTTAAATCTTTGACATAAATGGACAAACTGTGTATTTTTTGGATTTGAAAAACATATGCCAATGTAAAAAAGCCCTTGAAATCAATTCTAAGGGGAAATATTAGCCTTTATAAAGTTTTCTGGTTGGGACTATAGAGGTTAAAGGATCAATCATGTGGTTTGATGCGGATGCTTCATATCAATATCTCTCTGAACCGCTGTAGACTCTGTGGTTATCTGAGGTTAGTCAGATGCTGGTGAGAAGAATCAGTCGAAATGAATGCGCTGCATGCAAACTGAAAGACCCTACATGAAAGAATGTGGGTTCAGACCACACAACACTCTTAAAAGTAAAGTTTCCAAGCAGGGCTTTTCACAACAATGCCATATAAGAACCAGTTTTAGTTTCCCAAAGAACCTTCCAGCGAACAGTTCTTAAAATAAACATTTCTCTTGATGCATCAAAACATTTTAATGAAGATTGTCCACTATGAAGAGCCTCCAAGGTTCCATGATGTTAAAACTTCTTCAGATGCCAATAAAAACCTTTCTTTTTAAGAATGAATCACTGATTCGTGTACTTTCATTGTGTAACCTTGAGCAAGACAGCTCACCTCATGTTCCCGAAGGGGAGTGAACATGCCTAATGTTAGCATAAATCATCAGCTAAACGACTAGTTTCATTTTTTTGGTCAGATATCAGATGCACTGAATGGCATGTCGTGGCACAGCGGTGTTTCAGTGGGCAGGGCGAAATCCAAGAGGAAAAGGCGGAACTCGGTTTGGATCAAAGCCAGAGAACTTCAGGAAACTTTCGCGGATACATTAACATCAAACAGCGATACTTTACATCCACCCTGAGAGTTTTACATGTGCATTCGCGCTTAGAAATCAGAGTAAAACCCCGAACTCTTACCCGGACCAGGTTGCTGACAGCTGCCTGCACGGCGGCTACGGGAGCGGTGAGATCAGGGATGGCTTTCCCGTCCACCTCTCCCTCCTCGTGCATGATGACCAGATGAGAGATCTGCTGGGCCACCGGCTCCAGGATACTCTCTATCGTCTTCGTGTGAAAAACCGGCATGATTAGCTCTTAGAGAACGCAAACTCTCTTTCCTAGTGTGTATCCAGACTCCCCTCTCCGTATCCGAGCACCGAGACTATCCCACTCAAGAACACACTGACTCTCCTTCTTGCAACAAACTAACTATCGTGGGAAGCGACTCGTCTAGCGAATGAATCGCTCGTTGGAGTCGGTTCTTTCCAGTTCTCAAAACGACTCGTTCGCGCATCGCGCTTCACGAGTCAACAACTCACTGAATTTGACGACATGTTTGACATTTATTCACTAAAACTAAACCATTGTGTGTGTGTGTGTGTGTGTGTGTGTGTGTGTGTGTGTGTGCGTGTGTGTTTTGTTACCAGTAATTTTAAATAGTAAATAATCCAACTGTAATAATATCTTTTTCATGTCACTATAAATTATTCATTAGATTCTAGAGTAAGATAAACTTAGTCAGCATATAGAATATTTACAAAGCACAGTAGTTAAAGTATTAGGTTTACTATGAAAAGGCTATACTATACTAGCAGGTCTACTTATATGACATTGTAGTACATTTTGCATTTTTACATTTTAGTCATTTAGCAGACGCTTTTATTCAGAGCGACTTACAAATACTACTATTTAAGTTTTGTAACACACACACACACACACACACACACACACACATATATATATATATATATATATACATATATTACAAAAAGTAAATATTAGCCTATTTATGTCTAGAATTTGATTAATTACATAGGCCACTAAATCCTTTGCTATTAATCGCTATGGCAGCTATTCTACTGTAACATTTTTTGTCAATGAACTCTATGCTTATCTACATACACATTTATTTAAAACCTGTTTTAACCTCTAGGAGTACGTGATGACAAACTCTCTCTTTGAACTGACTCGTTGAAATGAACCGTTCGAAAGAATCGATTCGCGGCATCCCACATTACACTCAACCTAAACCTCCCCGATGACGCAAACTCTCCGTCCACCAACCAGAAAGCAAGCGCCGGCGCGCCCGTGAATGCGATTGGTTCGCGCAAACGTCATTCTTCCTGATTGGCTCCGCCCATAACCTTTGTAGCGTTTGCTAGAGACGCGAGTTCTTCCCAAATTACGTAATACATTCTCATGCCCTAAAAAGGGAACTTGATTCTACTGTTCTGGATGAGGAATTCTGAGTGCCAGGGGGCACCAAAGCGGTCTGCTGGGTCTGAATATTGCTCAGCACTGTTTAGGATCTGTTTGAGGCCTTGTGAGGATCTCTTTTCATCTTTATTTGCGACAAGATCAGTAAACAATAGGCTAATGAAACAATACAATAATGAATTAATTTACAATGTGTATGGTTTCATAAGCCGAAAAAAATACATAGGCCTATTTATCCACTGATGAATCTGATTAAAAAAAACTGTAAAATATAACTATAATTATAAAATTATGTATACTTTTTGTTGTGTATATTCTTTATATTTTTGTTTGTCATGGCATTGTCATAACATTTGGGACAGCAGCTGCTTTAAAGTTTTAACATGAATTAAACTTTATTTACTGATAAACAAACTTGTGTTGAAACTCTTGATGTGCATAAATGCATATGACAAGTTATAGGTGGATGAAAACAAATGTGATATCATTATATAATTGCTCATTTTGTTCATGTTGCACATTCCAGATTCATAATCATAAGAGCAGGTTGCAGCCTTCATCTGATCACTGAAATAACAATAACAGGATCTCAAGCTGTTTCAACCCATCAGACGCCTCAAACAGCCCAAGAATTTGCCCAGAGACCCTCAACAGGCTGCATGACCGAATATGGAAGAGTCTGAAAAGAAAGAATTGAGGAAGTCAGTTTAGAGAGCACAGAGTAAACACTTGCGTGTGTGTGTGTGTGTGTGTGTGTGTGTTTATGCTGCTCACCTCAATATAAAACAGCAGATTCTGCTTTGATCTCACACATAAAGTGACACTCATTATGCTGTCAGATTGCTTCAGCAATATTACATAACATATCTGAACCAGTTTATTTATATGTTATTACTATGAAGCACTGTTTGGTTTAGATATGACAAATTTTTTTTACAGTACAGAAGCCCCTAATGAAAATGTGTCTTTCATTAAATCAAGTAATTAATGGACCCCAAGTATTAAAAGAATAATTCCCATATGGAATTGGGTGAACTATTGCTTTAAAAAAAAAATTCAAAATATTTTATTAGTTATTACTTATATTAGATCTGAAGTAATTGATGTGGCATGTTGACTATTTTTTGCAGCAACCCAATCAGTCAAATTCCTTGTAGGTGTAACTTTGCCAATACAAACTTGGGTTGTCATATAATGTCTGTTTCTATGAAACAGAACTCTATTTTTAGAGTTTATATCACACATTCTGTTATTTCCGTATTTTAGTGTCCTACACGAAATATTTTTAGCATTGGTCAGTATATGTCGTTAATGAATCATCTTTTCCAATATTGTTCATACACCACAATCCAGCAGTTAGGCCTACAGTTAGCTTGAGCACACAAACTAATCTTCACACTAATGTCATGTGCAGGATGAAGTATGAAGAGTGTGTGAGATGAAGAGTTGACGACATCAGTATGTACTTCAGTGTCTTTAGTCTGCCATCCAGTGGCTGAATAAGAAACTGTAGCAGCTAAAGTTACGCTCTCAGAAAAACAGGTAGACCTACTTTAACATACAAAAGCTAAAATGTACATCTTTGTTCCTTATTTATTCCTAAATGGTCCATGTTAGTACCTTAAACATACATTTTGGTGTCTTCTGAAAGGGCACTGTCCCAGTGACAGGTTTGTACCTTGTGATTGTAAAATGAAATATTCTATAATTATGCTCTTTATTACAGATGCTATTTTAATATTGTTCAGTGTTGCATTAGTGACAATGTTTTTGTGAGTGATGATGTCAGTGCTTTAAACTCCATCTGTGAGTCAGTGACCTCTGCTGACCCTGTGACATCATCAGCTCAGATTCTGTAACTATGGTGACCAGCTGCACTGGATTTACACACACAGCTGTTACAATGATCCGGACTTAGTCATGACATTTTACACACATTTTGTTCCATTGTATAATATGATAGTATACAATAGCTGATAGTGAGTGAGTATCTGTGTAAACTGCAGTGATTATGGTCAAATTATGCATGTGTTTAAATAAAGAGTGTGTAAATTCAGGGTGTGTGTTTATTTTGACTGTTCATGGAGTGTATATACTACTCAAGGAGATCAAACATGCAGAAGCATGTCATATGTGTCAAATCTTCATAGAATACATTTATTAATATTCAGACACCAAAACACGCTAAATCTTTAAACAAACATGTGGGTCAAAACTTATTACATTATAGTTTCAGTTGCTTTAAAGTTCCAGTAAAATAAAGCTACTTTATATAAATCTAACACACACACACACACACACACACACACACTCACACTCACACTCACACACACACACACACACAGTCACACACACTCACACACACTCACACACACTCACACACACACATTAATATAAACACTTATTGTAAACAATATTTACTCAGAATTCACACAACAGTTAAAAACAGTATTTGTTCATTGGCCTAATAATTGGCTTTTATCATTGACATAAAATAAATAGTTACACAACAATATAAAATTATACAACAATATAAAAAGAGGAATGAAAAGAAAATGGCACTATACATTTCATTACCAATGCAAAACAGTACTTTTATAAACATTTTTCACACAGAAAGTCCTCTGAGCTGCTATTCTTGTTATCTCTTGGCGATAGAATGGAATGTAAGATTGATGGACATATTAACGAGTAACTGAACAGAAATCAGTTTGAACACGACTCGTTTGCACTGTTTGTTCATGTTCTGTATGTAGGTCTCTGAGGGCAGGTGAGCTCCTGTTCTCAGCTGAGCGACGACAGGCCGCTTTTCTCCAGGATCCAGCGGTGGTAGTTGCTGACTTTAGCATAAACTCCAGGACGGAAGGGTCTGGAGCATCCCTCTCCCCAGCTCACCACACCGAACAGAAACACACGCTCACGGACGCGACACACCAGCGGCCCGCCAGAGTCACCCTGAAACAACCCAGAAGAACAGAAGCATCAACCTGACAGGCTTTTCTTGCTTCTCAGTGACAAAAATGTGCAATAATTTTACATGTGGCCCATAAAAAAGGGCACAATGTATTCGGTATTTACTTTTTACAGGTGTTTTACCTGTATTTGAATTTTGCATTGCGTTTTAGGGTTAAAAGAAATGTTCATAAAATTATTGGATAATGTCCCAGCATATATTTATGTGTGTGTGTGTGTGTGTGTGTGTGTGTATATATATATATATATGTATATATTTGAAATCTTTTCCCAAACATTGTGATATGTGTGAAGTTTAAAACCCTGATTTCTGATTTAGTTTTTTCTACAAATAAAAATTCAATAAATGTAAAAAATAAATAAATAACATAAAGAAAAATAAAGAAACACAAATTTAAAAATACAAATAATAACAATAAAATAATCAAAATAAATAAAGAAATAAAAAAATATATTTTAATAACAAAATGATACAGAATAGGTAACAGATCTTAAATAATTTAAAGAAATAGTTGTAAATTAAGATTTCAATGGGTAGGGATCCCAGATTTGGTTTGTATACAAAGCTAAATGTTAATTGGTAATTAATATAAGCTAATAATTTTGTTCAGTGAATTCAATACAAAATATTATGTAAAAATTATGAATTTATTGTTTGAAAACATCAGTTTAGTTAAAAAAAAATCACTATTTTTAAGTTGGCAGTACAGACATTTTCTGATTTTGAAACTAGCTACTTTTCATGCATTTCACGTACTGGATTTATGCCTTTATTGCTTTAGAAAAGTAATGCGACCAAATTGTACTCTATGAGTATCTGCTAAACGAATAAATGTAAATTTGTACCCAATTTGTAGTGCCATGACATGCATTTTATATATGTGTATATTTAATATGCCAGCACATCTATAAGGATCATTATTGTTAAAAAAGTCGTTTCTGGCTCACCTTACACGAGTCTGCGCTCCAGTCGGGACTCCCGGCACACAGCATGTTGTCTGTGATCAAGTTGCCGTAATATGCTTTACTTGAACACAAATCCTGTGACAGCAGGTTGACCTTTGCTTCTCTGAGATACTGAGAGTAATACCACGACCCTACAACACACACACACACACACACATGATGAATGAACCCTTCTTTAGTGCAAACAGAACAAACACAGTCAACACTCTCAGCTGATGTACCTTCTTGTTCTCTGCCGTATCCAGTGACCTCACAGGACGTCCCGTCACTGAGCGACTGATGCGCCTCAGGGATGCAGACCGTCTTGACTGAACTGGACTGTTTAGCACAGCGACCGTCAGGACTGCGAATCTTCAACAGCGCTGAACACACAGCAGTCAATCTGATGTTAATGACAGTCTGATGTGAAATGCATTTTACTGCATTACACATCTCATAAAGCTACTTTGAGACCAGAATATGTTGTGCCTTGGATTCTGAATGCTTCTTTACTAGCTTAACCAGCCAAACTTTACAGGTCAGCCAGCTTCACCGCTCACAAAACCAGTCTGGACTAGCATAAACTGGTCTTTTCAGAAGGTTGATCCTCAGAAATGTGTTTACGATGGCTCCCCGAACAGAAAGTTCTTTGCAAAGTGAACGATTGAGTTGTTTGGGGTTTAGTGAGTCAGTATTACCGATGTCGTTGTTGAAGTTGCCGTCTGTGTTGTCGAAGTGTTCATGGATGAAGAGCTTTGAAACACTGAACTCTTGCTCTCTCTGAACGTCTGTCTCATTGATGGCGTTCTTCCCCAGAAATACTGACAGTTTATTGAGTTTAGTCTGAGTGCTGAAAACAAATGAGAAGAGAGAAATGTGTAAATATATTTCAAAAACACCTCAGTCCAGTCCATTTTTTCTTGCTTCAATCTATTTCCCCCTGCTTCCCATTTTATTCATTAATTTTATCCAGCTGCTTTTATTATGAAGGGCCTATTAAAGAGACAAGGTAATGAAAGAAAAAGAGGCATTGCCTTTGCTGGCGAAAACCAAAACCAGTTTCTCGGCAGAACACAAAAGTTTTGCCATTGAAACAGAATTTTCAAACCCATCTCATATTTTTTCCATCACCAGAACGTTTGCGTTCCCCAGGGAGGAGTTTGCGAGTGAACGCAAAAGTTTGTGAATGAACGTAAAAACATTTAAATAAAATCTCCCTGACTCCCTTTCTTTCTTTTTTTTCTTCTTCTTTGTCGTCACAAGAACATAAGCATTCCACTGAAAAACTTTGCCTTCACTCACAAAAAATTCTTGGGAATGAAAATATTTGCAAGCGAACGCAAAAGCACAGATTTTTCCCCTCAAATCCCTTACTTTTCTATCACCATAACTTTTGCGTTCCCCCGAGAAACACTTTTTTCTCATAAACCTTTTGTGAGTGAGCACAAAAACACAAGGTTTCTCTTTGGAATGCAACGTTCGATGCAATCTTTCCCTTCTCATCAACCGGAAATTTTTCGTTCCCTCGAGACTTTGCGTTCGCACAGTTTCTCGGGGGTAAGGCAAAAGTCTTGCGAGGGAATGCAAAATCACTGAAATGTAATGTTTCTTCCATTCTCACATATTTCCTACATCAGAACTTTTGCGTTAATGTTTTGCGTTAGCATGCAAAAGTTCGCTCACAAAAATTCGAAGTTCAAAGGAACGCAAAAATTGTAAGTAAGCGGTGGTTCAGAGTTTCATCAATTTGTAGACATTTTTAACAAGACATTTAGGATGAGAAGTTGTTAATAGTCTCTTACTGCCATCTATATAGAGGCTGTCCATAAAACAAAGCAAGCCCTGCAAATTAATAAAATATAAATAAAAAACATTTCATGCATACACTTCATATTTAATGGTATTTTATAATTTTTATTGCATTTTATGTATTATACTTTCGATAAGTTTTTTACAAGCTGTTTTTATGTTTTAGCGTGAGTTTTTGTTGCATTTACATTATTTTGACCAGCAGGCTTCACTCATAGACGTCTCGAGCGCTTCGAAACAATTCGAAAAGGTTCGTTTCTCCCAGCACTAATTTTAAGTTTCACCCTGGTTGGATCCAGATCCAACTCCTCCCACCTTACATATACCTAAACCCACCCATCTCCACCCCCTGATCCCTAAACCCACCCATCTCCACCCCTAAACCTACCATCTCCACCCGCTAGATGGAGATGGTTCTCACTGCAGCCTACAAGATTCAGGGGGCGTGGCTGGATCTAGATCCAACTCCTCCCACCTTACATAGAACTAAACATACCCATCTCCACCCCCTGATCCCTAAACCCATCCATCTCCACCCCCTAGATGTGGATCCAACCACGCCCCCTGGATCTTGTGGGCTGCAGCGAGCCCTACTTGAAATTTTGCGCGATAACGCGAAAGCATTGAAATATAATTTGCCCTCCCAACTTGCGTTCAGAAAACATTTGGCTTTGTTCGCAAAAACGCAAAGTTTCTCGAGGGAATGCATTGACATGTCTGTGCTTTCTTCTCATCTGTCCGGTTTGTTTTGTGCACTGACCCGTCAGGGAAGCAGTGTGCGGCCGTGAGGACCCAGCAGGGTGAGATGAGACTCCCGCCGCAGGTGAACGTTCTCCTGCGTGAGCTCCTGCTGAACACCGCCGCCATCCAGGGGTGGCGCTCCACCGCGCTCAAAGCCCCGCCCACTACCTTCATGCTCCGCTCCTCCCTCTGGCCACACTGCCATTCTGCTGGACGAAAAGACAGCCTGTCAATCAAATCGCAGCAAATACAGACAGATGCTCCACAATAATGATGCGCATCAATGATCTCACCTGACTCAGCGCCTTTCAGACTGGCAGGACCTGCATCAAACATTTCATATGTCAGGTATTTACAGATGTTCAGTACTATTACATTAATACAGTGAAAAGGACGGAATCAGACCTTGATCTTTTGCACAGCGTGGAATATCACAGTCTTCTTTCACGATCCTAAACGCGGTCCGTACGTAACACCAGGGTCTGCGGCTGTGGTCTGGGTTTCTGTGGGTGATGACGGAACATGTTTGTCTGTTATGATGGATGTAGCTGACATGATAAGAAAGATGAAAAACACACAGAAATGGCAGCAGCAGTGCTGCACAGGCTCAGACAGGTGCGCGAGGTGTGTTTGTGAATATTTTTTTGCAGAAGATCTTCATGTCTGGGCCATATTTCACCCCAAAATGAAAAGAAAAATTTGCTTTGCACTGACCAAATTCTCACTATACTGTAATATAATATATATACTGCACTATAAAAAAAAAAAAAAAAGTTGCGAAAACAGCTTCAGCAGATTTTTGAGTTTTCTCAACTTCTTGTATTCAGTTTATGCAACAAAAAGTTGAGAAAACTCAAAAATCTCCTACAAAAATAAGTTGAGAAAACTCAAAAAATCTGCTGAAGCTGGTTGCCTTAAACTTTTACGTTTTTTACAGTGTGTATGAAGTGTGCTGATATTTGTTGTACTCTTATTAATTAATGTGAAATATTAAAAATGTAATTGTATATTGACCTTAAAGGTACTGATTTACATAATTATCCAAAAGGTTCTTTATTAATGATCTTCTTTATTAAATAAAATAATTATTAATTGTATTGATTTACTTTAATACAAAATGTAAATAAATGTCATTTAATAAACAGGGTAAATGTGTTTAATTGTCATTAAAATAATATCACAATGAAAAAATCTTAATCATCTAAAAAGCTTAATTAATAATATGCAAAACTTTATAAAATAAAATAATAATTACATAATTTAAAATTTACTGTAAAAATTAAATATTGCATGTATTTATATATATATATATATATATATATAAAATTTAAACTGTAAAGTATTATATTTGTTGTACTGTTTTTAAATGATACAGTTTTACTAAGAAAGTAGTGTTAAATTGTTAAATGTGCTTAATTTTCATTAAATAATGTCACAATGAAAAAATCTTAATAATAGGCCCAATAATTATTATAATAATTATAATAATTCCAAAAAATTGGATTAATAATAATCCTTATAATAAGGCTTAATTTTATGCAAAACATGAATTAAATTTAAAATTTCAGTTTAATTTAAAATATAAAATATTTTATGTATTTTTAAGTTTTTAAAAAGTTTTCATTAAATGTAATATCAATTATTTCTTTTATCTCCAGGGTGAATTATGCCAAAGACATGTCCTTGACACCTTTCGTGAGATTTGCTCATAAACTGAGCTCCATAACATTACACCAGTTTTCTTGTTTTATTCATATCCAAGCCTCCAGGACAAATGCATGTTGATGTAGTATTTAGTCAGTTTTTCAGCTAATCTCCGGTCTCCAGGGAACCCTAGTAAGGGATTACCGGTCAGGTCTGGACCGCAGGCTCTGTTTGTTCTTGTTCTAGTGTGTGTTGAATCAGCTGAAGCTCTTCGGTCAGTGTAACTCGCCTGCAGTGGTTGTGTCGTCCCGGGCCAAGATACTTGGGATTGACTCCGATTTCACGCACACTCTCTGAATCCCATTCCAGACATTCCCGCCCACTCGCTGATTTAGAGACAGGACCTCTGTAGCGCAGACCGATCCCGTCAAAGCAGGAGACGGATACGTCTGCCACAAAACATCATAATGAATATGAATGCATGCAAACAGCAGTTAATGATAATAAACACACACGAGTGATGTGCACCTCTTTCACAGCTGGAGCCGCTGAAGCCGTCAGGACAGAAACAGAGCATGTGACGACCCGACGGAGACAAGACAGACGTCCCTCCATTCAGACACAGAACACCTGCAGGAACACAAACGATCATAATAAACATCATAAAACAATAACTGATTACATGCAATAATCAGATTACAAAAATTGGTCACACTTTATTTTAAGGTGTCCTTGTTACAGTGCAATTATATTGATAACCTACATGTACTTACTATGGTTACGGTTAGGATTAGGGTTACTTATGCATAATTTATTGTTATTATAAGAGTAAGTACATGCAACGTGTAATGAACACCTTAAAATAAAGTGTTATCCAAAAACGAAGTACTTGTAATTAGATTATATTACATCTTAAAATACTTGTATCAGACTACAGTTACTTTTTTATTGATTACATGATTATGTATTATTCGCAATAAATTATTTATAATCTATTCAGAATTTGCATGTTGGTTAAAGGTCAAATGACATGCATGCAAACAAATTATTTAACTTTTTTAGTAAGTGTTTTATTTTGACTGTTGTTGCTTTAAAATGATTTATTTTAATTTGACATTTTTATGTTTTAATTAATTATTTGCTTTTCATTCAACTCACAGACTCCCTGCAATTTCTTCATAAACCCCAGGAAACCTTGACGTAATGTAATGTTTAATGCACTTCATGTTGTTAATCACAATGAACAGAATATATTTTCTTTCTCTTTGTATTTTCATGTCAATATGTTACAAGATGTTCTTATTTAAATCAATGTGATAAACGAGTTAGATCAAAAGTAGTCTGATTATATTGCCTAAAATGTTTAATGTGATGGATTCTCGTCATGTCATTTGGAAGCAGTATTTGCAAATAATCTGCTGGAAAATAAAGACTGCAGACAAAGTTTATGTACCTGATTTCTCACGTAAACTGCTGGGAAAGAGTCGGCGCTGGGCTCTCTGGAGGTCAAAACAAACAAAAAAGGTAAATGTTTTTTTTTTTTTTAACCTAAAAGCATTCTACAAAAGTAAGCGAGTTAAGTATGTACTTATGAAGCACACTTACACAAACTGTGAGAGCTGCTAAAGCTAGAATCAAACTCAGCAGGCCAAACCCAGCCATTTCTGCTGCTTCTTTGGATGTTGAAACCTGTAAGAAGTGATTAGATTAACCCTCAATTTGTGTTCAAAAACGTCTGATTTGAGGGTTAAATTCACCCACAATGGTTTCAACGCAATCAGCCAAAAATTACTACTATGAAAAATACTATTTATGCAAAAACAGAAAAGCTTTAGCTTGTCAGAGACTAAAAATATATGTGAGAAATTTAATAATTCCCTTCTGTTTTTTATTTTGTTATTTCTGTTGTGTTGGGGATCAATTGTTCAAATTAAGCTGCACAGACATGAAATACTACAAAAAAATTGTTTTTTTTTCTCTACTTGTAGTAAGGTGCAAACAACCGTAAGTATAAACAGCAATATTTGTCCTTAGTAATTATAGTTTTTTTGTACTTCCTCTGCCTTTATGTCTTTTTCTCAAACCCTTGTGAGGGTAAAATGGCTTTCTCACACTTATTTTCAGTGCTGAAATAGTATATATATATATATATATATATATATAAAACAATAAAAAAACCCTTTTTTGACTGTGAATTGCATAAAGAAACAGTGCATTTTCCCTGATTATTCAGAAGACCAGTCTCAATTTCAAGTAAGCTTTAAATCTTACATTTCATTAGTTCTGTAGCAAAATTTGTTCAGCCTTTCTAAAACACATTTATGTATTGAATCATTGCACATTCATTAGCCTAAATGAGAAACTTCAGGGAAAATTTCAAGAATAGTTTTGAAAACTGAGTGTGACACTGACCCAAATACAACAGGAAAACACACTACAGGTGAGACTTTCTTTACAAGTTCACTATCAAGTATCCGCATATGACTGTAAAGAAACATGACTTTTCCTGGAAACAGCCCAGGACCAGACAAAACAGGCCCGGAGCGGAGATTAAAACTCTGAGATCCACACCCACAGGAACAGAAATATCACAGAGGAGATATTTATAATATTTTTCCTAGACAGCAGTGAAACCGAACACAGTTCAGCTGCTTCTGAGATGTTTCTCCTAAGAATAAGACTCTATAATCTCACATGCATCTCTTCAAGAGTTTCAGAGGAGATCTCAAACTCAATTTACCAATATCTGCAAAGTCAGAGATCTCAGAATGAACTCAAACAATCCCAAGAGAAAATCCAAAACTACCCAACAATTTCTTGTGTGGTCTTTAAAATAGGGTGTCCACGATTTAAAAAATAAGTATTAAATATTTTAAAGATAAAGAAACTTAAAAATGTTGTCATGCTGGAGAACATTACTGTCACAGCTTGAGCTCATCTCGTCATTTGCAGTACACAGATATGAATATTGTTCACAGACATGCATAAACTCTGTTATCAGTAGTAAGAGCCCAACTCACCTGTGTGTTCAGTCAGATCAGATCAGATCAGATCAGGTCTGGTGTGTGTCGTTCTGCATCCCGCTGCTGCTTTTAAACACTCCCATACAGAGGTCGCTTCTCTGTGATTGGCTGCAGGGGCAGACAGACTTATGCTGGGGGAGTTTGTGTGTCTGAGGGAACGCACACGTGCCGCTGAACTGAAACTAGATCAGTGAATCACTATAATGATTCAAATAAACTTCAATTCCTTCATTCCCTCATCCTGGAATTCTCTTGATGCTCTTTCCTTTTTCTGTCAAACACTATTTGAACCATCCTTTTAACCCAATTAATTTCTTATGTCTCTAAATGACCAACATGAGCAAAACTTTGCTGTTTCACACAATCTATGCCTTCTGCTGTATGATTGATAGTTCATACATTTTTAATAAGTAAAACGTCTTTTAGTGTAATTGTACAAACGTCCAGCTTCAGCTGGTGCTTCACGTGTCTTTTTGCTGTCGAATCTTGACTGGTTTTATCAAGTAAACGTCAGAATAACTGTAGTCATATTTCCTAGACTGAAGCAGCTCGGCTTTACTTGATTCTTCATCAATCATTTTTTTAGAAAAATCAGTGCGTCTCAAATCTGATCATCAGGATCTTTTGAGGAGCGTTTGTTTCCTGAAGCTTTACTTTCTCTGTTCCTCAGCGGAGTAATGATCTTCATCTCACATCTTCTGAGGAGCCTTTATTTCTTCATCATTGGATTGCATTGCATTATATGTTTGGATCATTTCAGTCTCATCTTACTAAGACATATTATTGGAAATACAGAGTGACGACTGATATTTATATCATTTTATGTCAGTATCTGCTGTACTGTTATAAAGAACTCATTGATTTACATTATAAGCATCAGAATTTCATCATAGAAATATCAGCATCTGCACCATATTGCATATTTTTGCTCAGTTTGAGGCTCTGAATTAAACTGACCTCTATATTCTCACTATATCAGACTATATGAGTCATAAAAGCCTGATGGATCAAATATGATACCCAACAATATTTTGTCTAACAAACTGTTCCGTGTCATATGTCAGGGTTTAGAGGGTTAATCTCAGACCAGAATGATAATATATGACCCGTAGTCATAGCCTGAAAGGGTTAATCTCAGTCTGGGACACTAAGCCTCAGTTCCGGGCAAAAGGGCATCTTCTCCAAAACCCCGACACTGCTGCCCACCGGAGGAGACGCAAGTGGGCAAACAGCGAAATCAGTTTCACGCTTCCACATTCTGAATCATCCAGCTGTGCAGTGACAATATGCATGCCATGATGCTTTCATTTCCTTTGGGTTTAAGAATAATTGATGACTAATTGCCGTAGGTGTTGGCCGATAGCTCATCATTTTTGGGAATGTACATGATATGATTCAGCGTGTTTGACAAGGCCGTGAAGGCGTCATCACAGACTCCGAGCTGATTTTAGGTCACTGATTAAGGCTTTTAAAAACGTGAGGGTTAAAAATAGAGCTCCACGCCCGACTGACTGAGCGGATGCAGAGGATCTTTGATGGACTCAAAACAAACAGGATGTTGGTGCAACTATGACATACATCTGAAGAGTTTCATGAGCCCAAAATAGTGGTTTTGCTTGTCATTATTGGAGCATATTGATAGTTAATGTGTTTCTCGACAGCTGCATGACTTTGAGGAGAACCGACTTCAACAATCAACCAATAAAAATCACCAAAACACCAAGATAAATGAAGTTAGTTCTACACAAAAAGAAGCTCTGATGTCATAAACGGAGGCCAAAACCGATACAAAGACAACATATGGACTCTGTCTCTGTATTTTTTAAATAAAATATATAACATTTTTAAAAGAATTCATAAGAATAAAAAATAAAAATATATTATAGTTATGGTAATATAATAATAATAATAATAATAATAATAATAATACATTCTTTTTTTAAAGGAATCTGTCTGTCTGTCTGTCTATCTATCTCAAATATAAAAATAAAAATATTAAATATATCAAATACAAATAATAAATATATTCATATTAAATAATAATAAATTATTAAATATTTTAAAACATATAATAAAAAGTGAAATGTGTAATATACGTAATATATTATACAATAAAGATAAGAATGAAAATAATGCTCTCTTTCTCCCTTTATATATTTATATAATAAAATATAATATCAAATATTTTTTAAACTAAAATAGAATAAAAATAATAAGACAATTTTAAATCATTCAAATGTAATTATAGAAATGATAAAAACAAACATATATAAAATATAATCTAAAATTATATAAGAATGAAAATTCATATATTTCTAATTATTACAAATAAAAAAAATTAAATATCAATTTTATCAGTATTATTCATTATCATTGTGCAATTTATGATGTTTTTACTGCACATTACACCTGTGTATGTAGTGTGTGTGTTTGTATCTGTGTTTGAAACGGTCGTGGTCTCATAAACGCAGCGTAATCTCAGGAGTGAATTCTCTTTATTACTGCAGTTAAATCCCCAAAAAACATATACATAAATACGTTTATACAAAAAGCAAGCAAAACCGAATGAAGACGTTCCAGTTGTGTAGTGTGTTACGAAGCAGACCGTCTTACAGGAGAAAGTAGCTGGATGTTTGTCTCCAAGCAAACCAGAGACTCTGTAGCAATGGTGAAGAAGTGGGCGTGGCTTAGGCTGACGTGTCAAAGAGCTTGTCAATCATCTCCTCCACCTGCTCCGGTGAGTAGCGGTGGTACTTCTCTGGGTTTTTGGTGAATGAGATGTTGGCGCATCTGTGAAAGCATGGAAACGTGAGCTCAGTGCATCTGTAGATCACACATCAGCTGTGCTCTGATTGGCTGGCATGGAAATGCATGCAGGTGTGTGTGTGTGTGTGTGTGTGTGTGAAGGCCTCACCGCTGAAGGAAGGCTCTGTACGCCTCTGAAACCACTCTCTTCTCAGCCTGACGGATGGCGTCCCGCTGCTCTTTATCAGGAACCGCCCAGCCCTGCTGGATCTTACACAGCTCCTCCAGACCATCATTAAAACCCTGCAAACACACACAACACAAAGCTGGTTTGCATGTGTTTTCTGTTCAGCATCATGTCCGTCGGCATTTTAGGGATCATATAGTCTGATATTGCGAGAATATGGAGGAAAAACTGCTCAATTTTAGGCTGATATTTATATGATTTTAAATTCTGATGCTTGTAATGTAAATCAATGAGATCTTTATTACAGTACAGCAGATACTCACATAAAATGATATAAATAACAGTCGTCACTCTATAGCTCCAATAATAGGATGAGATTTAAATGAACCAAACATATAATGCAATGCAATCCAATGATGATCGAGAGATGAGGAAATAAATGTTCCTCAGAAGATCCCGACGATCAGATTTGAGACTCACTGATTTTTCTTAAAAATGATTGATGGGGAATCAAGTAAAGCCAAGCTGCTTCAGTCCAGCAAGTTAAAGTGTTCCTCTCACCTTGAACTTGTCCTTGATGATCTGTCGTTCCTTGTCTTTGAGCTGCTCGTGTCAAAACATTCAGAGAGCAGGATTAAACTGAGATCATTACATAATGATGAATCATTGTCAATAAAATGCTGTAGCTGAACGCAGAAGCTTTCATGCATCACTGTATTCCAAACTGCATCAGAACAGCCGTATATTAAAGCATTAACTGAGTATAACATAACAAATACTCTATGCTTGTAATGCATTGGCCATCTACATTTGTGCAAGTTTATATATATTATATATAAATAAATGTTTCTTAAAATAAAATGTTAAATGAAATAAAATAAAACTAAATAAACTAAAATGTATAAATATAAACTATTTAGAACTATTTATAAAAACTATTTGGACAAATAAAAAAAAAACCCTAATAAAAATGACAAAACACACACACAACAAAATTACAAAAAATTTACTAAAACTAACTACTTAACAAAAATTAAAGTGAAATCAGAAAATATAAAAATAAAATCTAATTAAAAATTTTACTAAAACTAAAAAGAATAAATAAAAATTAATACAACTGTTTAGACAAAAAAAAAAAAACTAATAAAAGTGACAAAAACACAAAATTACTAAAACTTTAAAGTTAAAATAAAAAATTAAATATAAAAATTAAATCTAATTTAAAATATAAAAAAACTAAAGGAATAAATAAAAATGATTAAAAAAATATTTAGACATTTTTAAAAAAAATCAAAAACTACTAAAAATGACGAAAACAAAATGACTGAAACTTTAACTAAAGCTAAAACAGAAAATAAAATCAAATTCAAAACATGAACAAAAATAATACAGTATATCAAAAAATAGTAAAAATAGTATATCAATGACACTACAACAGAACTGCATGTGTGTATCTGCGTAAATTCTGTTTCTGGTCTAGTTTATCTCTCTCTTTGTGTGTGTGTGTGTGTGTGTGTGTGTGTGTGAGTGAGTGAGTGTGTGTCTGTGTGTGTGTGTGTGTGTATGTGTGTGTGTGAGTGTGAGTGAGTGTGTGTGTGTGTGTGTGTGTG
>JAFVLL020012770.1:0-12126 GCA_021397915.2 Tor tambroides | reverse complement strand
CTGGTCTGAATCAGGAGAGAAATCTGCACAGATCAAGCAGCGTTTACAAGCCAAAACAGCTCGAAACAAATATGTGGCTGGATTTTGATGTGAGATACAACAGGAGATGGACTTTTTCACTGGAGGAAGCGTTATTATGGATTATGGACTGGTATTTTAGTTCAAAACATCTTGATGATGGATTTGTTTCAGCTTTTGTCTTCTCAAGATGTTAACTGATGGACTGGAGTGGTGTGGATTATTGTGATGTTTTTATCAGCTGTTTGGACTCTCATTCTGACGGCACCCATTCACTGCAGAGACTCCATTGCTGAGACAGTGATGCAATGACACATTTCTCCAAATCTGATGAAGAAACAAACTCATCTACAGCTCAGATGGCCTGAGGGTGAGCACATTTGCAACAAATTTTCATTTTTGGCTGAACTATTCCTTTAAGGCTTTTATTGCAGTGTAAGCATATAATGCAATGTTTCACAGAAGAAAGCGCTCTGTTCCTTTGCAACAATTTCCGCTTCCAAGATAACATCAACTTCTCTAGGATTATAAAACTTTTTGTGATGTGTGTCTTCTACAGAATCATATATGGTCTGTTTTATGGTTACATATAAGCCAGTGTCCTTACGGAGCAAATAAACAGGATTTTTAACTCTATGTGCATCATATCATGACAAAGTTGTCAATAACCAGCACTAAAAGAAACAAGAAGTAAATCTTTAACTGGACTCGGAGTTATCCTGAAGCTAATCCAACCATTTCAGTCTCGACAGGTTTGCAACCTCCTAAACCACATCCACCCTCACTAACCATAACATAATCCATTCCTTTCCGCCTACAAAAGCAATAAAATATCTGGCACCCAAACAACTCAACAACACTGTGATTGATATGAAAGCTCTGCTCTCGTTTCCAAACCTGACGTTCCTCCTAAAGGGTTATTCAGGACACATTATCTCAGCGTGCAATTAAACTGCTTTCCCCGGCAACAGGCTGATGATAAACGTTCCCTTCTGTGAGCGCTGGGTGAATGGAGAGAGACTGTATATCTGTCCGGTCTGAGACACATAAACAACAACAGACTCACGCTCTGCACTGGAATGAATGCTGAGGAACAGTTTCGTGACTGAAAGCCTTCTCTTCTCTGTCCAGCTCTGGAACATCTGCTGGAACATTATAATCCTGAGACAAAGCCAGCGCTTCCGGACACCGGAGCAGCTCCTTCCCCCTCCATCCATTAGTTTGAGGACATGAGCCGCAGAAACTTCCTCTTCAAACACTTCAAAGACAATCTGGAGAAAGCAAAGGCTTCCAAAATCTGCAGGATGACTATCTGAAGTCTTATAGCAAAACTGGGCAAATAAACAAACAAAAAAAGGGAGTCCTCAAATTTGAACATTCAGTAATGGCTACCTTTTGGACATTTTGAAACTAGATTGGGGCCTATGAAATCGGTTTTATTTTATTTTTTTCCATTTCTGGATTCTGTTTTAACAGTTAAATTAAATATTTATTAATTAAATTTTTTATATTTCGTTTTTTTTTCTCTAAATGCAGGTTTTTTTCCTGTTTAAATTTTTTCTAGATCCCCTTTTCCCTCTATTTGATTTTTTCTGGATTCTGTTTTAACAGTTCAATTTTATTCATCAAAAAGCATGTCTAATTTATTGAAATCATGAAACTTATACAAAAATTGATTAAAGGTTTAACAAAAATTACATTTTTAGGGCGCTGTGAAATCCACTTTATTTTTTCCCAAATTCTGTAATTCTTTTTTTCCCCTAATTTCCATTTATTTCTGTTTTAATTTTTCTAGATTCTGTTTTTTCCCTCCATTTTAATTTTTTTGGATTCTGTTTTAACAGTTAAATGAAGTTTTATTAATAAAAAGCATGTCTAATTAACTTGAACTTATACAAACTAATGAATTTAAACAGATTTTATAAAATGTTAACAAAAATTCCATTTTTATGAAATCCACTTTATTATTATTTTTTTTTATCAAATTTTATTGACTTTTTCCCCAAAAATTCTGTTTGTTTGTTTGTTTGTTCATTTATTTCTTTACTTAGAGTTTTAATTTTTCTGGATTCTGTTTTTTCCATTTTAAATTTTTGGATTCTCTTGTAACGGTTAAATGAATTTTTTTTAATCAAAAAGCCTGTGTAATTAAATAAAATCAATCATGAATCAAATCAAACAAAAAAACATTTAAAAAAATATATATATATTTTTAGGTACATGTGCAATCAATTTGATTTTTGTTTTCTGCTTTAATGATTTGATCGGGGGAAAAAAATCTTAAAAAACCTTTTTAATCAACTGAATTCATTATTTTTTTTTGTTTTTTAACAAATTTTACAATAAAAGAGCCCTATGAAATGTCTTTTTTTTTCAGAAATTCTTTGTTGTCTGTTTTTATTTTTCTGGATTTATGATTTAATACAAATTTATTACCAAAAACTGTAGCAATCAAATGAAGTCATAAAACATTCATTTAATCTCAATTAAATTAACCATTTAAAATGAAAACGTAACAGTTCCTCTTAGATCTTCTCAAGACAACTTTTCTTTTGGCAGGTTGTAGCGAAGACCTTTGAGTTTCTGTGTGTATTTGACAATAGTTTTCTCAAATGAAGTGGCGAAAAGCTTGTGAAATGACTCTCAGAGCAGCTCTGAGATGAAGTTCATGTCCTCATTTCCTCATAAGACTTTTTGCACTATCATCATGATTTTCCCTGATTTGTGGTATATCTTTCATGTAGATGAATGCAGCTTCTGTTGAAGGCGATAATGAGCTGTGCTGATCTTTTGCTGGCTGTAATCTCACATGAAGTTGTGCGGTCGAGCTGATGCTGAGCTGGTGCTGTGAAAGCTCACATTTCAACTTGCTGAAGAAGCTTTCTAGGAAGAGAATCAAGTCGAAGATCTCCACTGTGATTATCTTCCATCAGGAAGTCCGTGTTTTTAAGGCTGGAACAAGTGCGAACGGAAAGGAAAGGAAATAAACAACTCCCTTCTGCTGATAAAATTCTTTCTTCTAGAAGAAATCTCCTAAAATAAGAACTGAAGGAGTTCATGACCTTCAGCAGCAGGAGTGTTGCCTAATACAGCCAGATTTCCCTCAGTTCTGATAACAAACGCTTCTCTTGTACTGTCGGGAGGAGGTTTTCATCTGTGTGGTCTTGAGAAATGTTCAGCCAGCGTTTGACCCTTCAGACTCTAAAAACTCAAGACAGAGATCCTGAAGAAGATACATTCCCAACACTGACCACAAAATATGTGCTGTTACGCAAAACATACAAAACAACGATGTGAGAACATCATTTTTAGATCAGTGACATGAGAGGCATCCTAAACTCACTGACTTCTGACTTCAAGATGAAAAGATCTAAGAAGGAAAAAAAGCCATCTAAGATGGCAACACAAGAGAAACTCATTTATAATTAATGGAATATTTGGAATTATAATTGCAAAATTAGTATTGAAAACGATTTGATTTTAAATGATGTAATTTTAATTTTAAATTCATGTTTTTAAACATTACATTTTATTAAATGTACAGATTTTATTATTCTACTCAGATGGGTAAGAAAGAAATTAGCTTATAAAGTAATATTTATAAATAATTAATATTTTAATATTTAACAAATTGAATATTGTATCAATTCTACTTTTAATTTTTTTAAATCTAAATATTTGAAATGAATGTTTTTAAACAATCACATTTTATTATATGTATACATTTTTATTACTTTTATTTATTAAATGTATACATATTTATTATTGTAGATGGATAAAAGGAAATTAATTCATTATGTAATATAAATATAATTGCAAAATATATCAAATAAATATTTTAAATAAATATAAATATTTTAGACAAATATTATATATTAAATATTACATATAAAAATATTCATATCACATAACTTTTTAAATAATTTATTTTGATTTTAAAATTAAAATTATTTTTAAATTATTTTTAAATAATGTTTTAAAACAACTGCATTTTATTATATGTATATTTTTTATTATTTTAATTTATTATATACATATTATCATACTTAAAAAGATTTCATGTAATATTTGTAAATATAATTGCATATTTTAACTGCATATTAATTAAATTAATATTTTAATATCTAAAATTATTAATATTACACATTTACTTTTTAAAATCTCTTTTTTAAATATACAATTAATATTTTAAATTATTATTTTTCAACAACTACTTTTTGATATGTATACATTTTTATTTTATTAATAATGATTGTTAATGTTATTGATGTCGGGATAAAATTTCATGATTCAGCCTCTCTGTGGTCTGTACTTGAGAGCCACAATGAATAATTCATAAAGTTCATTCAGGATCAAAACATAATTTCTATTTAGCGCTCTGGGCTCCGATTTGCCATCTTGACTAAAGCAGGAAATAATTTGGGATGGTTCCTGCCAAATTTAAAAATATAATAAACCACCAACACACCCCCGAAACTACACTGAACACCACTAACAATTCAAAAGACATATATAAATAGAGGAAGAAAAATAAAACAAAGAGGAAGGAAGATGAGAAATACACAAGAGGAAAGAAATAAAACAGGAACCGTTCAAACACGAGGGTGGGAGGAATAAAGCTTTAATATTGTGCTAAATAGAGCCTCTCGTGCTGTAAAAGCGCTCAGAAAATCTCAGATTAACCTGAGATGGAGACGAGTGACATTAGAAACCGCAACAGTGTGAGATACTTGAGAAAACAACATCCTCTAAAGCTGCACAGACCGGAAGTGTTTGATAGGGTGGGGTCACATTGACACATGCAGTCAGATTGAGCCACCTTTAGACGCCTAAACAACTTAAACCTCAGTGACCTAACCTTCCTCTCAGCTTTAGCTGATATTAAGTTACTGTGATACTCAAGTCAAATTCAAAGGAACAAAAACCACCATCTGTGTTATTTCAAGAGTCTAAAGTTAACCCTGGACAACTGCTAAGAATAAGAGCAGTGGTGTGTTGATGAATTTAGAGGCTTCTGAAGGTTTTGTTTCCGTTTTAGGTAACCGCACACGCCGGCTGACAGCTGATAGAAGCACTTCTGCAGTATCTCTCCAGGACAGAGCATTCCCCTTCCTCTGTTTAAATCAGATCTGTCTTACTGTGATGAGACCAGGGTCAAAAATTAACTAGGGCTTGAGGTCACTGCAACTGAAAGCAACAAAAATTATTTCAATAAATTAGATATATATTAAATTAACTGTAGATGTATAATTTATTATAATAGATATATATAAGAATTTATTCAGACATCTTCAAAATTTCTCACATTATCACTACAGCTTATTCTCTATAGTTTAGAGAGTGGGTAATAAGATATGACAAGAACTCAAAAGTTAGATTGTGGCAGAACAAATTCATCCTGGTAATGTTAGATAACTATGACAGAAAGGTATGGAACAAAACATGGTCAGGTCAAAGTGTCAAATCAAATTTTTATCAATTTTGCTGGTAGTCCACTGTATGAAGAATTGTTGGGTATAATGTGTCACAGTTTACTTTATTTTGCTATCCTCACTTATATAAATCAACTATAGTGTCCTGCACCCACTATTTAAAAAAAAATATTAAAAAAATTATTTCTGGTGTTGGAAGACGAAAAAGGACAGTCTGTCAAAGACGAAAAATGGTTTAAGCATAAACTCAATAAGTGTAATACTGCTTTAAATTGTTGTTGTTTTTCCCAAAAAAATTAAAAAGTTTTCCATTTAATTTAACTACAATTTTGTTTTTTGTTTTTCTGAGTAAAAAATAAATATCATACATTTTTCCTTGATTTACAGAAGACGCCCACTAAAATGGCATTCAGTGTAACAGTCTCGTCAGGCAAATTTACAATAAAAATCAATTTATGACATATTAAAAGACTAATTACTTTCACCCCAGATAGTAATTAGTTGTAATTTTACATTTTTTAAATTTGCCACTATCCCAGGTTTTGCCTATTTGTCAGTAAGACTTTTTGACTCATTTAAAACACAATAAAATTTAATATGCTCCCTTATTCTCTCATATATTTTAATATGTACAAGTCAAAACAAGCATGTTGTTTGAATTTTTACATAAATATTGTTACACTGAATGACAATGTAACAATATTTCAACCAAATTTTGACATTTTATTCTCCAAAAACTTAATTGAAACCTTAAAATTAGACACTTTACTTACATTTAATGTGCTTTCTATGGACATAAAACCACTTTTGTAAATTTCTTTTGATGCAGACATCTTAAAGTCTTTGACCCATAGATAGATAGATAGATAGATGAAATTATTTAATTACTTTAAAAAATAACCATATATACTAATAAAAATAAAAAAGTAATACATAAATGATATATAAAAATAAAAACAGATGAAAACTGACAGAAAACAGAAAAAACAGCATCTATTAAAATTATTTCATTTTATACCTATACTAGTAGAGTGTTTATTGTGTTGTGATATCTTGTGCATGATTTACAGATATGTTTGCATCTGTAAATTTCTTTAAATCTGCAGGATGTATTAATTGATTAATTGTAAGTCTTTGACATAAATGGACAAAATGTATCTCTTTTCTATGATTTGAATAACATATTCTAAAGTAAAATGCCCTTGGAATCAATTGTAGGGGGAAATATTTCCCTTTAAAGTTTTCTGAATCCGGTTGGGACTATAGAGGTTAAAGAATCATGTGGTTTGATGCACATGCCTCATATCAACATCTCTATGAACTGCTGTAGACTTATCTGTAGCTTATCTGAGGTTAGTCAGATGCTGTTGAGAAGCATTATTCATCTACTAAATAAACACCCTGCATGCAAAATTAAAGACCCTAAATGAAAGAATGTGGTTTCAAACCACACAACACTCTTAAAAATACAGTTTCCAAACAGAGGCTTTCACAACAATGCCATACAAGAACCAGTTTTGGTTTCCCAGCATCGAACAGTTCTCAAAAGAACCCATTTTTCTTGATGCATCAAAAATTTTAATGAAGATTTTCCATTATAAAGAACCTCTCGTAGAATATAAAGGTTGCATTAATGTTAAAACTTCTTTAGATTCCAATAAAACCTTTATTTTTGAGACTGAAGCATTGAATCGTTTACTTTCATTGTGTAACCTTGAACAGGACAGCTCACCTCATGTTCCTGAATATGTAATGTTAGCATAAATCATCAGCTTTCACTTGTTTGCTCAGATCTCAGACTCATTGAATGGCATGTCGTGGCACAGCGGTGTTTCATTGGGCAGGGCGAAATCCAAGAGGAAAAGGCGGAAGTCGGTTTGGATCAAAGCCACAGAACTTCAGGAAACTTTCGCGGATACATTCACATCAATCAAACAAAGATACTTTATATCCACCCTGAGAGTTTAAGACGTGCATTCGCGCTTATAAATGAAAGTAAAAACCCCAAAGCTCTTACCCGAACCAGGTTGCTGACAGCTGCCTGCACAGCGGCTACAGGAGCGGTGAGATCCGGGATGGCTTTCCCGTCCACCTCTCCCTCCTCATGCATGATGACCAGATGAGAGATCTGCTGAGCCACCGGCTCCAGGATACTCTCTATCGTTTTCGTGTGAAAAACCGGCATGATGAGCACTTAAGAGAACGCAAACTCTCGCTCCAAGTGTGTATCCAGACTCCCCTACCCGTATCCGAGCGCCGAAACTATCCCACTCAAGAACACACTGACTCTCTCCTTCATGCAACCAACTAACTATCGTGAGAAGTGACTCGTCTAGCGAATGAATCGTTCGTTGGAGTCGGTTCTTTCCAGTTCGCAAAATGATTCGTTCGCGCTTCGCGAGTCAACAACTCACTGAATATGACATTGACATTTATTCACTAAAACTAAACTATTGTGTGTGTGTGTGTGTGTGTGTGTGTGTCTGTATGTGTAATTTTTAACAGAATAATTAATCCAACTGTAGAAATATGTGACCCTGAACCACAAAACCAGTCATAAGGGTCAGTTTTTTGAAATTGAAATTTATACATCATCTGAAAGCTGAAGAGTAAGATTTCCATTGATGTATAGTTTGTTAGGATAGGACAATATTTGGCCAAGAACTATTTGAAAATCTGGAATCTGAGAGTACAAAAAAAAAAAAAAATCATATTGAGAAAATTGCCTTTAAAGTTGTCCAAATAAAGTTCTTAGCAATGCATATTACTAGGCTAATCAAAAATTAAGTTTTGATATATTTATGCAGTAGGAAATTTACTAAATATCTTCATGGAACATGATCTTTACTTAATATCCTAATGATTTTTGGCATAAAAGAAAAATGTATCATTTTGACCCATACAATGTATTGTTGGCTATTGCTACACCCATGCTACTTAAGTGGTCCAGGGTCACAAATGTTATTAATGTCACTTAACTATTCGTTAGATTCTAGAGTCAGATCCAACAAAGCATTTACAGTATTGCCAAAGCACAGTAGTTAAAGTATTAGGTTTATTATGAAAAAGTTGTCATACTCCCAGGTGAAAAAAACTGCACTTCCACAATGTACTAAAAGTGCTCTATTTTCACACACTAATTTTGTACTTAATATACTAAAAATTACTCTTTAGTACTTCTTAAGATAAACTAAATATCATCTAAGTGTACTTAACTGTGCTATTTTGGGACACCATGAATATGAACTAAAATGTGATTTCTGTAGGCCTATTTAAAAATGTATTTAGTAACCACTTGTAGTACACTTGAGTGTACTAGTGTATGAAAGATGTTTCAGGTGTAGCCAACTGCACTTAGATGATATTAAGTTTATCTTAAGAAGTGCTAAAGAATATTTTTTTATTTATTAAGTACAAAATTAGTGCGCAAAAATAGAGCACTTTAAGTAGCTACATTGTGGAAGTGGCCTTTTTTTCACCTGGGCTAGTAGGTCATCTTATTCTAATATTCTAGTAAACTATTTAATTGTCTAGATTAAAATTTGATTCATTACATAGGCTACTAAATTATTGGCTATTAATCGCTATGGCAGCTATTTAAACCCCTAGGAATACGTGATGACGAACTGATTCTTTGAACTGACTCGTTGACATGAACCGTTCTAAAGAATCGATTCGCGGCTCCCACATTACACTCAACCTAAACCTCCCCGATGACGCAAAATCTCCATCCGCCAATCAAAAAGCAAGCGCCGGCGTGCCCATGAATGTGATTGGTTCTGGCAAACGTCATTCGTCCTGATTGGCTCCGCCCATTGCCTTTGTCGCGTTTGCTAGAGACGCGAGTTCTTCCCAAATTACGTAATACATTCTCATGCCCTAAAAAGGAAACTTGATTCCACTGTTCTGATGAGGAATTCTGAGTGCCAGGGGGCACCAATGCAGTCTGCTAGGTCTGAATATTGCTCAGCACTGTGTAGGATCTGTTTGACGCCTTTATGCCATAATTTCACCTTTATTTGCAACAAGATCAGTAAACAGCAATGAAACAATACAATGTAATTAATTTACAATGTGTATGGTTTCATAAGCAGAAAAATAATATTTTTTTATTCACAGATGAATCTGATAAAACAGTATAATTACAATTATAAAATTATATATGTGTTTTTGCTATATGCATTCTTTATTTTTCTTTAAAAAATTTTTGTCATGGCATTGTCATAACTTTTGTACTGGGACAGCCAAGGCTTTAAAGTTTAAACATGAATTAAACATTATTTACTGATGAACAAACTTGTGTTGAAACTCTTGTAAAACATAAATGTACATGGCAAGTTGGGTGGATGAAAACAAATGCTATCATTATACAGGCCTAATTGTTATTCATGTTGCACATTCAAGGTTCATAATCATAAGAGCAGGTTGCAGCCTTAATCTGATCGTACTGAAATAACAATAACAGTATCTCAAGCTGTTTCAACCCATCAGACGCCTCAAACAGCCCAAGAATATGCCCAGAGACCCTCAACAGGCTGCATGACCGAATATGGAAGAGTCCGAAAAGAAAGAATTGAGGAAGTCAGTTCAGAGAGCTCAGATGTGTGTGTGTGTGTGTGTGTGTGTGTGTGTTTATGCTGCTCACCTCAATATGAAACAGCAGATTCTGCTTTGATCTGAGCTATAAAGTGACACTCATGAATGCAGTGTTGTCAGATTGTTTCAGCAATATTACATAACATATTTGAACCAGTTTATTTATATATTACTACTACATGAAGCACTATTTGGTTTAGATTTCATGACTAAATTTTCTTTTACAGTAAGCTACAGAAGGCCCTAATTAAAATTTGTCTTTCATTAAATTAAGTCATTAATGCAACCCAAGAATTAAAGGATTAATATGGAATTGGGTGAACTATTGCTTTAAAATCTTTTTTTTTCCCCAAAATGTTTTATTAGTTATTACTTATATTACTTCATAAGTTACTTATATTAGGTCTGAAGTAATTGATATGGCATGTTGACTATTTTTGCAGCAATCCAAGCAGTCAAATTCCTTGTAAGTGTAACTTTGCCAATAAAAACTTGGATTGTCATATGATGGATGATTGTATGAAGCAGACCTCTATTTTAGACTTTATATCACACATTCTGTTATTTCTACATTTTAGTATGCTTCGATATTTTTTTTGCATTGGTCAGTATGTTGTGTCCTTAATGTATCATCTTTTCCATCATTGTTCATATACCACAATTTAGTAGTTACAGTTACCCTGAGCACAAAAACAAAACTAGTCTTCATACTAATGTCATCTGCAGGATGAAGTACGAAGATTATGCAAGTGTTGACAATATCAGTACCACACAGGTATGTACTTCGGTGTCTTTACATAGTCTGCCATCTAGTGGCTGAATAAGAAACTTTAGCGGCTAAAGATACAAAAGCTAAAATGTACACATTTGCTCCTTATTTACCCTTAAATATTACACATTAGTACCTTAAAGGTACATATTAGTGTCTTTTGAAAGGTTACCATCTTTTTTACAGATGATATTTTCATTAGTGACATGGTTTTGTGACTGAGGGGTTTCCTGTGAGTGATGTCAGTGGTTTAAACTTCATCTGTGAGTCAGTCTGACCTTTGCTGACCCAATGGCATCATCACCTCAGATTCTGTAATTATGTGTGGTCCAGTGGGTAAAGCGGCTTTTCCACTCACAGCTGTTACGATGATCCGGATTTAGTCATGCTGACATTTTACACATATTTTGTCCCATTGTTATAATATGATAGTATATAATAGCACTGATAGAGAGTTGTGTGTTTTATCTGTTTTATCACGTGATAGAAAGTCTAAGGCCTTCTCAAGCCGTAAGGCTGACCCATCTAATCTGCGGCCTATTATACATCAAACTAAGATTGCTGTAGAGACACAAAGTAAGGCCATCAAATTAAACGTTTGCTCATTAAAAAATAAATCATTTCTGATCAATGACTTAATAACCACAAACAACCTGGATTTTATGTTTCTAAATGAAACGTGGCTAGAAGACAGCTGCAGTGCAACAGTCCTCAATGAAACAGCCCCTCCTAACTTTAATTTTATAAGTGTTTGCAGAACTGTTAGGAGAGGTGGAGGTGTAGCTGCTCTGTTTAAAGATGTCTATCAATGCAAGCAAATGTCATTTGGTTAGTATTTGTCTTTTGAATATATAGGTGTTGTGCTGAAAGGTGCTCCATGCATTCTGTTTGTCATTATTTACAGGCCAAAATACTCTCCAGCCTTTGTTGAAGAGTTCACAGAACTGTTATCAATGGTTTCCTCAGAATTTGACTGTTTTGCTATTGCAGGCTATTTTGATATTCACATTGATAATGCAGAAATCAAAACTACAAAAGAAATTATAACTGTTTTAAACACTTTTGACCTGATTCAGCATGTGAATGGACCCACACACAATCGAGGACACACTCTAGATTTACTCATCAGTAAGGGTCTAAACATTTCATCCATTGTTACTAAGGATGTAGCACTATCTGATCACTTCTGTATTTTCTTTGATATATTAATCTCTGTTACCACTGAATCTAGATCTGTTTCTGTCAGAAAGAGATGCATTAATGAAAACACTAGTGCGCTATTTATGGAGGCTATATCTTTAACACCAAGCA
>JAFVLL020012769.1:0-28110 GCA_021397915.2 Tor tambroides | reverse complement strand
TTCTGATGGCTTTAGTATACACCAGTTAAAAAAATGAAAGTTTCCATACATTTGAGTTAAACTGTTACTCTTTACTTGGCACTGTCTGGGTGTGACGTAAAAAAAAAAGGAAGTGATCGGTACGGCTTGTACCCATGTGTGTGCCGGCTTTAATCATAGATCCAGAGATGACAGCTGTGCTGCCTACTGAACTGCAAAATAAGTAGAAAGGCTAAAGGCAAAACAACACAACTTCCCCTTGAGAATGAACTGTTTAGCATTTCAGCCCCTCTAAAGGTATTATTACTTTTTCACAAATTTTTAAATCTACAAAGATTACTGACACAATAACTCTCCACTTTTATTGTTGTTGTAAACTGAGTAAATACTGTAGTTTGTTGCTTATAGGTTATGCGTTGCTTTATGTCATGCTGTGTTGTGTGTTAATAAGTGTGTTAATAAGTCTGGGGTTTATGGGAAATTGTTCTGTTTTAAGGGTTTATGGGAGTTTTGTGTGTTTGTTCAAATCCTGCTCTGTGATTTTAACAATTTTGTCTGTGTAGTGATTTACACAACATGCTTACTGTAATGTACACATAATAAAGAATTGCACTTTATTGTTTCAAAAATGCTTCATTGAACATTTACTCATTAAACATTTTCAACTTAAAGGATATCATTTTTTTCCTTTACTGCAATGGATATCTTTTTCTATCAGTCATATTAGAATTTATTCATATAAGAGGAATATAATATTTATAGAATTCAAATCAGCTTAAAATTTAAAGGGTTTATAATCATAATTTTTGTGCTTTTCACTTTTTTTTTATTTATTTGCTCATTAGTAAGCATTTAAATTGCATTACTCAAACTTTGAATTACGGTTCAAATAATTTTTTCAGACACTATTAGCCGATTTCAAGTTACAGATTTCACCAGTTCTCATAAAGCATGAAATTCACACATGAATGAGTTACTGTTAAACTATTATTTTTAATGACTTACATTTTAATGGTCTTCATTCGACTAATGAAACATTAATAGCTTTGAGTAAAACTCAAAAATGAATCATTGTAGATTACAGAAATGCAGAAACAGATATTGTGATACTACAAAGAAGCACCCACAGAATGATCATGCAATAATAAATAATCATATACAACATGCTGAGTCAAAAAATAAGGTCAAAAAATATCAAGATGTACCTGAATGTAGAACCAATAGACAATTGCTTCTCAGTTTTTAACTCAGTTTGTAAAGACAAAATATATTTAGGAGTAATGATTTTGTCTTTTAAGCTCCATGTTTTCTATTTTCTGTCAAAGTGCCATAACAGGTTCCACAAAAATGTGGATTTGTGTAAAGAAACCCTCAAGAACATTCCATAACCTCATACATAAGTACTTCAATAACAGTGTCTCTTCTAAATCTGTATATGTGTGTGTGTGTGTGTGTGTGTGTGTATAGGTAATATATATAGGTAAACATATATATACATATATAGGTATATCTTCATATATATATATGTATAACATTTCAGAGTATGACTTCAAGTTACTGATGCATGTGTATATCAATTTTTAAAGATATATTATGTATATTACGATTCAACACTTTGATTCCTTAATCTCTGGGCTAATGAAATCATAACTGCCTAAAATAAAATGCACTCAGTTTTAGAGAATTAAACTAATCATATGTTTGGCAGGTTAATGCTGGCGGATGGAACTATATCAGATTACAATCTAGTATGATGTGTTCCGGGCTTTTCCTCAGGCGCCTCGTCATCTACCGAAGCATCAGCCATCGCGAAGGAGTCTGTGGAGTGTGTGCTCATTCTTGGCGGTGCTAGATGTCTCAGGTTGGTGGGCGTCCAGGGCAGTCGACCCTGAGCTCTCTGGGAAGGTGCCACAGCCATGTTGTTTGCTGTCTCTGTTTCCCAGGGTGAGTTCCTCATGGGTGGAGAGGTGTCCATCTCGGGTATGAATGCTGGATTATCAAAGCCAGCTGCAGTAATTAGAGTAATTATGATATTGAAATGAGATACCATGCAAACAACCATAAAATAATACATATATTTTCTATTCACTTGCACACTTAATGTAAATTTATATGACATGTTTCCACAGTTATTACCATTGTAAATCTAGCAAAGTTTTTTTTTTAATATTTTAATTTTTTTTAATTTAATGTACATTTACAACAGTATACTTGTGTTACAGAAAACTGGTTAACTCTTCTGCGCGACTTTTTCTAAGACTCTTCCAACTAATGCAATCAGTCTCTCTATACTCTTTTGTAAGGTCATAGAAAGCGTATCATTTTTATTTTGCTATTGGAACAAATGGGAATGTCAAATTAAATTTGTTTCCATTCACCACTGACCATTTCCGCTTCAAAGAACCCCACAAATGCGAAAAGGGTCCAATGTACAATATGACGTTAATATGTCACATGAATTCAGTATGCAGCTTGATTCTTACCACCAGGTGCATTTGTGCTTCTCGTGGGGAAATGACCAGCAATTTCACTGCTAGTTGCGCTGTCAGCAGAAAACTCAAAATCTGATTGGACAAAGCAAAATAACATTTATATACATATATTCATGCTAAAATGATACTTACAGTAGGCTACTTAAATAAGTAACCCAGCATATAAAAATATACCTTCATCTCCATATGGATGGGTTCTGTGTGGGTCTGCTGGCTTTCCATTAGGCTAAAAATACACAATAGAAATACATATATTGTATAAAATTATATATATCTGACATTTTTTAAGCCCAATTTAAAAAATTTTGAAGTATTTTTAACTTTTAAAACTGCATTTCAAGTGCATTCGTTATATTGCTGCCATAGAACTGCATCATTTTTAAAACTACATGCAAACTCTGCATTGCAACAGCCAAATAAAATAATAATTAATAATAAAAAAAACTGAGGTTGGTAGCTAGCTAGTTGAAAAGACTGTATCACAACTGTATCACATCTAGCTTCAGCGACACCTGCACCATTTTAATTCTATTTCTTTCATTTTAATTCTCTTTTGTCAAAAGACTATCGAAAATATCCGTTCATTCCACTGAGAATACACGAAGCACCAAGGACATTGTGGATGAAATTGCTGAAAGAAAGGCCTGGAGAATTAAATGAATTACAACTAAAAAGAGTGAGCTGTTTTCTTTCTTTCTCTTTCTTTCTTTCTGTCTCACACCACATTAAAGAGCGGAAAAACACATTTATTGTTGTATTTTATGATAATATTTACACAATTTAAAGGCTACGATTTGTGTTATATTAAAAGGAACAAGACATGGTTATTGCGATTACTGGGTGGCAGGCACAGTACAAATGTTTTTGCATATGGGCCAGGGACTGACTTGCTATGCCACTGCTTTGAACTCTATTTCAAAATATTTTTTTAACTAGATGGCAGGACATGAAGGTCTGATACCTTGTGTGTTGAATCCTTCTTGGGATATTTGGAGAGTTTTTTGGCAGGGTTGATACCCATCTTAGCTGATTTGAAGGATTCAAGACGGCTTCTCATGGTTCTCTGGAAGATCTCCTGCATTTCATCTGGATTCTCTGAGGTGTTATAGTGACTGCGGCTGTAAGTGGGACGGTTCTGGTCAAAAACAGGAGAAATGGATTGATTTGGATGGAATGGGATTCTAATGAGCTTTTCCACGGGGCAGACATGTTGTAGTAAAACATCCAAATACTGATAAGTAAACAATATTCCATGTAAAAAAAAAAAAAAAAAATGGAATTGTGGTTTGAGTGATCAGGACAGTTCTTACATGTCTTCTGCTCTTGTACAGGTGCTGATCTAGTAGATGATGGGCACTGAGGTCATTAGGCATGCTCTTCCTGTCTTGCTCATGGATATCCAGGGATACAGATGGAATCGTGTTCTTCCTAGATTGAAAGTTATTGTCAACATGCATTTAGCCCAACATATTTTAGCCATCTAGTTATTTGTTCAATTTTCTCATAAAACCTCATAAAACATTTATACTTCACTTTACAGAGAGGAACTACATTCAGTTGGGAAAAACACATTTGACAAACTACTTACATGACAGAAGTCACTGGAACATTGTCAATGCCAAAATCATATTCTGACATGTCAACCGTAATATCAGGAATGATGTCTCCATACTCTAAAGCAAGCTTCTTCTTGAAGTCAACCGAGGCACTGTCATAATTACGAATGAAAGTCAGAGAACCTTTGCGTTCACCCTAAATGTGAAAAAATATTGAGGACATTAATTTTTCAGATCATTCTCCATAGACAGTAGTTGATACGTCAATAGAACAGTATTGAAAACTGGAAATAGAAACTGGTGATACTATGCTGAATCAGTAGTTTTGCTCTCACCTCCCTGACATATTTTGTGGCATCCTCCAGATTGAGTTTGTGGAAGGCACCAAAGATTGGGTCTTTGTGCTTTCTGGCATCGCTCTTCATTAGTAGCCAGGAGACATACTTGTCTTCAAAATGGTTCCAACTAAGAAAGAGAGAAAAAATTGAGTAAAAATTCTCAAACAAATTTTATACATGTATATTTGTGAAAAGTGAAATGCTCACTGTCTGGTCCACCAATTATCTCCCATTCGGCCACAGATGTCCTCCATTGCTGTCAGTATGTGTTCAAAAACCTATAAAGACATACACAATTATATCACCCTGACTGTAGGCTACTTCACGTTTTATGTTTAAAATTACCACTACTTAGATGTTGTCCATAACTGCACATAGACTAAATCATATTTGCCTTGTAGAAACTCTATCCATAATAAGCCAGCAGTAGCAAGTTTACCTACAAAATTTCTTATTATTGAGGTGCGTCAATATTTTTAAATTATGTAGCTAGATTTACAGGAGAAAATTTGTTTTGTTTTATAAGTTTGTTTGATAGTTGCAAAACGCAAGAGAGTCCATTTTTTTCTTGACAAAATTTCAGCTCATTTAAAGACATGTTTACATTTTACTCTTGTCAGCTATTTAGAATCAAATGTAGAACAGCCGATATCCGATTGGGGGAGGGGGGGGGATATTTGAATCGGTTGAACCGGTGTGAATCATCGACGTCGCAACGCAAGTTATAGCCTACTACTGTAAATTTGAATTTGAATCGAGTGGTTCCAGCGTAAAAGGCTCACTAACTCACTCACTCGCTCAACTGATTCGGTTGTGCGGTTTATCGGTCCAAATAGCATAGGCTACTCACGCGTTCAGCCATTACTGTCTAGTTTTATTACTCATCTACCTCACCCAAGTGCTGTAATACAATGAGATTAACGGAAATAAGCAAATAATCATCTAAATGTTTACTCTACATGCCGAAAGAAAAGCAGCTCACAAAGACGTATTCAGGTGAGGTGACAACAGCGTTTTGAAAGTATTTAAGAGAGAAACATTGTATTTTTTTTTTTTATGGAAATTTTTGTTTATGGCTTGGAGATAGGTAATATTACTCATAAATTCTATTGATGTTGTAATCCTTTGTCTTGACAGTACAGCCGTGGAGTAAGGTCGTTTTATTTAATATTATATGATTGTTACTTGATTTTATATTGTAGATTTTGTAATAATAAACAAATGTTGAAAAAAAGTCATTGTATGGAAACAGGAAACTAAATTGTACCAAAAAAATAAAATGCAGTATACGTGTCGTGAGTGATGGTTACCCTGTTGTTCATTTTTCCATTGAGTGTCAGATCTGACTGAGATGCCTTTTTAACCTTAAGCCATTGAACCAGTGGTTTCATGGTGATCCCCTACAAAAACAACACACACAGTGACTTCAGCTAAACCATGTCCGTCGTCAGATGAGGACAACTGGGAGCATCACAAAATGCCCACTTTTATCATTTTGTAATCACAAGCCTTATGCATTTAAGCAACTACCATGCTTTTACAACAAAACCATTTTTGTATGCATCAGCTATGGTCAGAATGAGTGGTTGAAGGGTCCCACCTGAAGAATGACAGTGAAATACACTACAATGAGCGTGGTACCAAGCATTAGATTCCTCTCTGGGATCTTTTCCTCATCCAAAGTAGCTGCTAGTCCGTACGCCACTGCTCCTCGCAGGCCACCGTAGGCCATTATAAGCTGGTCTGTGATGTCAATAGGAATCAGACGAGACCGATTCAAGACCCAGTTGAGGAAGAAAACACCTGCATATAAAACAATCCACAACTGATGTCAGTTTTCATGAACATACTCTCTATAACTCAAGGAATTCATGACTTCAACTCACCCATGAACCTGAATGCAACAACAAAGAGGAGGGTGAGGAGGATGAAGCCAGTGTTCCAAACCCAGATGTCTTTATCAATGGCTGAAACTCCCAGGAAGACGAAAATCATGGTCTCTGAGCCGTTGGCCATCACCTTCAGGGTGTAACGTAACGTTGTGACAGATTTCTCATCCATGTTGGCGTTGATGTACTTCTGACAGCAGACACCACAGAAAGTGATCCTGTCACATGCAAAACCACAGTAAATGATCCCTGTAAGCTCTTATGAATGGTTTACATTAATTTACTAATTTATAAATGTACTTATTTATTTTCATTTATCAGGTAAGCATTGAGTTCCTTGAGAAGATCTTACGAAAGTATCGCAGAGAGTGAGAGCATCTCAGCCGTCAGGTAAGACAAGTAGCCAAGCACAATGATGAAGCCTGCTTCGATGACCTGGACATTCTTGGTAATCCTGGTCAGCATGGATATCAGAACGGCAAACACAACACCAAGAAACGAGCCTCCAAATGCTACAACGAAGAATGAAACTAGGAGAGCAAAAAAAAAAAAAAAAGGGTGTGAGGAGGTGTCGAAATGGGTTATTATCAATAACTAAAACTAAATCCATAAAAAAATCATTACTGAAATTAAATATAAAAAACTAAAACTTATTTATTTCTATTTCAGTCATACTTATTCCTTTGATTATCTCTGTAGCGTCGATGTTCGGGCCTCCCAGAGACACAAATGAATCAAACACATTATAAAGTACCTGTGACAGCCAGAACGAGAGAGATACATAATATTAGATAGATGTAGTAGCCATCAAATAGAATCTGACAGTCAAGTACATTTTTATATGAACAAGCCATGATTCCTCAAAAGTTGTTGAGAAAAATTGAGACTAACCACTGTGACACCATCATTGAGCAGGGACTCTCCAAACACCAGGATGTAGAGCACTTCATTCACATGCACTTCCTCAAACACGGCAATCACAGCCACAGGGTCCACAGCAGATATCAGAGCACCAAATAACAGGAACTGCAGAGGGCCGATGCTCAAGGTCCCTGAGGTTTAGTGAAACTGTTAGTTTTATTAACTGACTGAAACTTAACTAAGATTCTAATGCTCACCAAGACTGTGTTTATTCATTTATTTGATCACAAATACAGTAAAAACAGTAATATTGTGAAATATTGTTACCAATTACAGTAACAGTTTTCTATTCTAATGTATTTTAAAATGTAATTTATTCCTGTAGTACAAAGATGAGTTTTCAGCAGCCATTACTCCAGTCTTCAATGTCACATTATCCTTCAGAATTTAATTCTAATGTGCTGTTTTGCTGCTGAAGAAACATTTATTATTATAAATGTCGAAAACAGTTGTGCTGCTTATTATTTTTGTGTTAACCATGATAGATTCAAGTAAAAAAAAATAGAAATAGAAATCTTTTGTGAAATTATAAATGGCTTTACTGACACTTTTGATCAGTTTAATGTGTCTTTGGTAAATAAAAGTATTAATCTCTTTAAGAAATGTGACCACAAAACTTTAGTGTATTAAACATATTAAGTATATTAAGTAGTTCATTTGTATTAAACAAGTATAGAAGTATAGCAAGTATTTAAGTATATTGTAAATTTATATAAAACCTTAGTTTAAATGACAAGTTGGCTTTCTCAAGCATCTGTTCAGAAGTTTGTAAATGTCATTGTAAAACTCAGATTTACCCATTGCACCCCCTTCATAGCAGGCCCATAGCGCAACACCCACTGTGCCTGCATTCCAGCACGTTCCGATAATGGCATGGATGAGAATGGCACCCAGGTTGCTGAAGAATAGTTTGTTTGGCATGCAGTAACTTGCATCCAAGATGATCTGGGGAAGCAGGTAGTAGAAGAAGTTGGTGGGGATCAGTTTGAAAGTCTGCGCCTTGTCTGCTCCCCAGACGATTCCTCCCAAAATAAAGCCCAGGATGATGAGCAGACCACTCTCTGGGATCACAGCGGTGACGTTGTGGTTCAGTTCACACACTAAAAAGAGAGAAAAGAAAAGCTGAATTTTTAGCTGTCATTATTCAGACTTTATTATCACATAGTCCCCCAGAAATCATTCTAATATGATGATTTAGTCTAATTTCTCCACTGCTGTCACTTTTGATCAATTTAATGTGTCCTTGCTGAATAAAAGTACTCATTTTTTGAAAAAAAGAAAAAGATTTGTTTATATGAACCACACTGAAACTGTATTTTGTTTCTAATTTATATGCACATTTTATTGTAACTAAGACTTTCAGTCTTACATATTGTGTGAAAATTGTGTTTAATTGTGTGTAAATTGCTAGATATAATTTTTATAATTATAATTAACCTTACCAAGACGAACATGTTAAAAAATATTATTTCCAACACAGAATGTCAAACTCAATACATCATTTCCAATGTATAAGAAATGACTGTGGAAAAGTAACAAAATGTGATGCAAGTAATTGTTAGAAGATTAACTCGTGAGAGACTGAAAAGAGTAAAAGTCAATTCAAAATTAGCGTGAGCTAAAAATTAAGCTGTGCCTCTGAGATTGCTGTTTCATCTTCTTCCGCAGGAAAGGAAGTAAGAGGCGGATAGACAGCTCATCAGCTCAATGTTTAAGGTAAGCTAGTTAATATAGTGAGGTTTAACATATTTTCTCTCTTGTCTGTCAATCTTATTGGCTTGTTTGAATCTTCTTCTCTACCACAATGGAGTGGACAGAATATTACTACACCTATACCTTGTTCATTTAGCTTTGGAAGTATCTGATGGGAAATGTTTGATCTAAGCACTGATCAGACTGATCACACTGCTTTGACAAATAGGAGCACAGTTTGAGACATTATGGGAACTTTTTTATTAAGTGAAAAATGTCAGAAGATTTAAGCAAAACACTTAATTGCTCTCCATTTGCTCTAATTTCTAAGTAAGAGAAACCAGCCTTTTCCTATCACTCGCTGGTTTATTTCATACAACACTTAAAAGCTTCGTCATGCTTTTTTCTCAGTGAGATTATACATTTGAATGCCCACAATTACTGAACTTTACAATGTCTTTGCAGTATGTAAATGATATGATGTATCATATCAAATACTCTGTTATTTTATCTTGGTCTGTTCAAACGTGTCATATTTTAAGGCTGCAATTGATCAGCCAGCCAACAATTACAGACTACACTATTAGATTTTATGTGGAATACGTGTTTGCTCTTGGGTTTGGGGTAGTTAAATAGTTTAAATCCTGCCAGCTGAGTGATTGGGCAATAAAGGATGTAATGCTTAACAAACAGAGCCAGCCTAAACTAGTAAACTGTTCTGCACCTTGTTGACCCCTCTCTTGTATATATTTCTGTAACTACACCCATTGTTAAAAATAGTAAGGAAAGTTACAGCTTCAGGAGGACGATCATGTCCGTTATGCTGTGGGTGACCTTGACTTAGCTTAATGTTTTTACGAGTGAGCTAAAATTATTTAACAATTGACAATACTAAAATAGTAGCATGCATCTTTTATGGAAATCTTAAGTAATGATTGATTTAGTTCTTTCTCAATGTCTTTGCGATCAGTAGTGCCAACTTGTACGGTGAGTTTGTACACTGCAATCCTTGGCAACAGAATCAATGGTCAACATTCAAGATTACACGATACATCAAGTCCCAGTATTGTGAATAGGTTTATGCTGCCTCTTTGATGCATGTTGCAATGCACAGGGGTGACTTTCCCTAGGAGAAATATTTGTTATCTATCAGATTTATATGCATATATTAACTGTAAATAATGATTTTAATAAAAATTAGCTATTGTTATATTTTTGGCTTTTTGTCACTTTTAATAATACAAATTGTTGGGAGAACAGGAAATGATAGGGTGGACAGGACAGAACTGTATTTGTTTGTCTGAAAATTAATTTTGCAGTGAACTACACATATTTAGACAATAACATACACACACACACACACACACATATATATATATATATATATATATAGGACATTTAAGTGTAGTTTACTTCAATTCTGTAAATCTGAAATACTATAGTCTGAAATGCTATAGTCTGATTTCAACTATCATGCAATAAAGCTGACCTGACACTGTGCCTTTGAGGAAAGTCAAAGATTCAGGTGGCCCATTAATTATTTAATGTAGTACATTATTAACTAGCAGTAAGGTATTGTTTCAGCACTGTAATTTCTCAGAGAGTAGATCTCAAGCTTTGTCCATGATTGCCAGTGATGTGTTACCGATCATGTCCTGGAACTAAATCTAAATTATATACCTCATTTGCTTCTTGCCAACAGGCAATTAACAGAGTTTATGAACACGGGATCTTTGCACACACAGAACTTGGACGTAAAACTGCAGGTCACATTGACATGAAACATGAAGAAATACAGTTAGCACTCACCTTCAGACTTTAACATAGGATGTCAGTTTATGAAACATTTAAATCAAATTGATTACATGACATTCACAATTGATTATTAATTGTTTTTGACTGAAATAAACTGAAATAATTCATAATAATTAAAATGCAGAATTACAGATGTCTAAATATGTGTAGTTCACTGTAAAAGTTACTTTTCAAAGTACAGTTTCAACATTTATTCAATTGAATGCACTACTTGACATTTCTTTAGAATTATTTGTGAATACTAGTGAAATTTGGTTTTGTTCTATTTTTGTTAGTATGTTTTCTGTCTGATTTATTGGCTGAAAGTACTAAGAACTTTTAGACCACACATATGGCAAGAGAAGTTGTTGTTTTGGTTGATGCTAATGCACCTTTCCTTTCCACTTTTAAAACATTCCGCTTGTCTCGCCTATATCTAAACTTGACTCATCACCTTGAACTCAAACTTCATAACACTGTTCTTTGTATTCTTCCCTAATTTCTTGTCCACTCTGCTCCTGTTGAATCTGCTCAAGGTCGCTGTCATTGATGACGCTTGAACAGCTCTGGTCACTTGCCGTCTTTTTATGCCAGTACTAAAAGCAAAATCTCTGCCCAGTTGTTTGTACAGTTATGTTTTGACAAGCCTATTCAAGCTTCACCATTAAAATCCCTTAATGCCATCTACACCTGCTTCTAAACCTGATCTAACACCCATTCAACATAACACTGCACTCTCTTGTTGGTGTTGCACGCTTCTGCGTCCATCAGGTTCAATACAATATTCTCTACTGTAGTAAAAATAGAAAAGAAAATGTGAGTTTCAGTCTGTAGTACCTCCATGAAGCCTTTAGGTGGCAGGCATAAATACTACTTTATTATGAAACTGATTGCTTAGACAACAGAGTAACTGTTCTGTTTGGAGAAGTCCACCATCCAAATACTGCATGTCTAATTGTTATAAAAAAAGAAAGTGGGCCAGCTTTATTCATTGTGCAGTGTTCTTTGTGGCAGCATTTTATAGGAAAATACATTTGATTTAGATCAAATTAACTGATTACTGAGATGAGGATTAAAAGAAAATAATCTTGAATTTGTCAGGACTGTATTTAGTATTTAAATTTGAAGTGCTTTTGTCTTGCAAAAAATGTCTGTGATTTTGTTTTGCAGCACATTATTTGGGCTTAATTTAAGTACAGAAAAGACTTAATACTTTTGTCTGTAATCCGATATTGAAGATATTAGGTAACCTATTTGATTCCTGTTCGATAATAAGCTGTCAAATTTGCCCATTCACAGTGTCATTCGGCGGGAGTAAATTTTACCTTCTAATTTTTCTATTTTACAAACTCAACCGGTAAACAGGTAACATCACTATTCAGACTGCCAAATAGGGTGGAAAAGAATACTAAAGGCCTACCTCATAACAAAGTAGCTTTACCTTTAACCTTTTACCGATTATTTGAGCCATGAAAAGGTACCAAACCTTAACCAAAAATAAATAAATGAATGATAAATTGTAATGTTAATATACCAACCAACTGAAAAACGGGTGGTAATAAAATTACTGGTGGTAATGAAAAGCTACCGAAAAAAAACAATATGATGAAACAGAGTTCATCAAAAGTATCTTTTCCACAGCTGAGATAAATTCTAATGTATAGAAGGTGCACACAGTGTCATACAAATCATGATAACAAATATGACACTAAAATAATGCAATAACCAATTAGAAAAAAATAAGAAACCGTTATTTCAGTGATAAGCCATCAAATGTGAAGTGTCATACAAGCAATTCTGGGAATGTAAATTGATGGGAGTTTTTCAGTGCATAAATTGTTCTTTCACTTCCAAATTACTGTAAGTCAACAGTATCTTACTGTAATATTACATGAAATGTCCCATTAGAGTACTGTTTTCAATGTATAGTTATGAAACTTACCGTATTTTTACAATCTTTTAAATTATGATCATTCTTTTACAGTGCTTAAGATGAAATTTGCTTCAGCTTCAGAGTCAGTAGATTTTTATTGTCCTTTGCTATTTGTACAATACCAGCATTGTAGATGAAAAAGGATAAGTTTGGTGATGGAACTTACCTAATTTACAGAGCCAACAGGTCAATATCCAGAGGGCCACCAGGTATGGAGTTTCCACATGTTCCCATTTCCAGGTGACAATAGATAATGTAGTGATTCCACCGGTGGAACTGTTGGTAGAGGTACTAGTATCCTCAGTGGCTGATGACTTTGAAGAATAGTTAAGGCCTACTTCAACACTATCTAATTCTAATGCTGCAGCCTTGCATGAAGTACTGAAAACCATTAATAATGCCAGAAAAAGCGCAAACTGCTGTAGAAACGCCATTGCAGATTTTTGGTAATCAAAAAGTGCTACGTATTTCACTTTCTGCTTGTGCCTACTTGCATTTATTAGCTGTTATTGATGTTGTAATTATGTAGTCAATCCCGTATCCTGGCGTTTCTAAGAGGTTGTCATCAGTGTCTTTCTCCTCGCTCTGTCAGTCTGAGATTGATATGCATATGGTGTACATTCCTTCTCTTATTTGTCCCTCCTGTTAGAAAATAGAGAATCACTTTGGAGGTAGATTGTTGACCCCTCCCTGTTTTGTCTCTCACAGGTGTGTACTTACTTGTTTGGGACTCATCCAAAGGATTCATTCGACGAGTTTCTTTATTGAAGGGGAGGGTTTGAACACTTTGGGCCAAGAGTCAGATAATAACAGAGGCCCATACATATGGCGAAGACAGATAATCAAACCATTGTCTTTTAAACATCAGTGTCATGAAAGCTCCTACTGTTCACAGCAGCCTCAGTTGAACGTAAAGAAGTTAAGAGGAGGTTAAGACATTTCTATGTTTAACTAGTCGCTCTTCCACTTTTCATCATTTCATCGTTCATCATTTACATTCACTTGCTTCATTTTTTTTTTGTCATTTAATGTGCACTGCAGAAATTGTATTTAATATGTTCCTTGATAAATTCTTGAAATGATAAATTCACTGCATAATGTTTGTGTTCAGTTTATTTGGCAATTCATTATTTAATTATTTATTCTTTTGTTCATTTCTTTGCTACAGGTTAAGATTAACTTGAAATATCTATTATTATCTTACTAGTTTTATTTTACACCATTTTTTTTTTAATTTGACATATTTAATTTTTTTGCAGTAATTTCTATTTCAAGTATAATTTGTGTGTTTAAAAAAAAGTAAGGGCTTCATGACTCAAGTTCATAATGTGCAGTTCATTTGTTTGTGTTTGAGGTGAAAAACACCATCCTCCCTCATTACAGAGACGTCCGTGAGCCTCCATAAGCCCTGTGTGCTATCAGAAAGTCATCCTCAAGATCTGTTCCTGGATTAGTCTTCTGACCTATTTTACAATGAATCCTGTTGATCCTAAAGACAGATTCCAGACAAATACAGACATTAATCATACTAAATCATTAATAATGTGTAAATCATGTGTTAATTAAGACCACTACACACCATTACCCCATTGTTCCAGCTACTTTATTTGCATTTTGATAACATAACATTTTTATACAATAATTTCAGAACCCAAAAGCTATCACAAAGAGAAATTTACAATCCCAACCAAAGTGAGATCCTTGCTTTTTAATAGCCTGCTTCTTAGTCACAGAGTTCAAATAAATATAATTTAATAAATTAATTTAATATTTTATTAAAAATGAATTATTTATTAAATTAAATATTTGTAATTATTTTTTTAATTCTATGTAAATATTCAATAAATGTCTGTATAAATGCTGTATATTTTATGTATACTATATTTTTATTCCTAGTGTCTACACTAAGTGTAAATGGCCCACCTTGTTTATTTTGATATAAAAATGGAATATTATGGAATTTAGTTTTTTTTAATCCAAAACTGTGTAAATCTTTGCTGAAGAGACACCGACAGTATTGTCTGTATCATGTTTTTTGTTCTTTTTAACACGATGGAATTCTTTTATTAAATAGTTAAAAGAGGGAATGCATTCTCTCTGACTGATTGCTGAGTTTGTGTGAAACCACAAACAAAAAGGCAAACCTCAAGGCAGTTTAGCATTAATAAAAACATGTCAAATCCCAAGGAAATATTAAAAACTACAACCTTTGTCATGCTCATAAAGCATTATTTATTTTTAGCACAGTGAAGATTCTGGAACTTCCTTGATACACTCCAATAAAAGACGCTTTCTCTTCTTTTTTTTAACTTCCTGCTAACTCTGCTAAGGGAAAGGGGGGTGATTTTGGAAAGGTAACAGTAAAGCAACACACTTAAGGTTTAATACTATCTGTCTTTTTCAGACATGGTTAAGTCTCTCCATGTGTCCTGAGCGTATGTCATTCAGCCACGTTCGAAGGTGGAGACGCTCTGTACTGTTTTGACTTTACAGACCTCATGAAACTGGTTGTGTCACAGAAACGAAGGTTTGGCCATTAACAAGTCTTCTGAGTGGCTTGCTAATATTTACTGTTGCCAGTGAAGGACTTCTCAGCTAGCAGGAAGGTACTTTTACAGCTAATTTAGAAGAAGGTCAGAACACCATGAACTTGTATTGACCTGTATTTACACGTGAACACACCCGTTATGTGTATTTTAACATCCAGTCAATCAGTGGCACAATCAAACATCAGTGTCGTGCTATAAACGCTAACTAAATATTGATCTTCTCATTTTAGAATCGAATCTGGATACGGAAAAGTTTTTCACCGCAGTGTTATAAAACACTGAGGTCTGATCGCTTTGACAGGAATATAAAAGAATGAAAAATTTCCCTCCCTGTATGCACTCAAAAAATCCATGAGTGTACAAATCCTGTATTTTAAAGAAGAACCATGCATTGTTTTTTTCCTGTTCCTTTTAGGGATGCAAGCATATCAAAGGCACACTGAAAGAAAACGGATTTTCTTTTAAACTATTTTCACTTAGGAATTGCTAGTACATTTCACAAATAATTACAAAGAAACAGCAAGTAACATTTTGAATTAACCAGGAAATGTTGATGTCGAAAGACTGAAATAGTATTCTAATAATCTTTGTTTTATTTACAAAAGAAAAATCATTTTTACAGTGTATATTTTCAGAATCAGACTCCAAAAAGAAACCAAAGTTTTGTTTTAGTGTAAATGATGGCATGTGTAATTTAAGGTAGTTAGTAGGGCTGCACGATTATGACAAAAATCATAATTGTCGATTATTCCCTTGAAATTGTAATTGCGATTATTAATTACGATTATCACAATTTATACTGAATGATGTTTATACCATTGTTTGAAGCAACTGAAGCAACTGCATGCCATATTGTTACATGAACATAAACAAGCTGAAAACACTCTAACTGAAAAACTTTTATTGCTTTTCTATAGTGTTAAGCCTCAAATGCCAATTATACATTGGATTGGTTTATTCTTTAAAAAAAAAAAAAAAAAAGCAAAACTATGAATGGTGTTATAATGTTATACTAAAACTAAAATTAAAACAATGGAAAAACCCTTAAGATAACCTGTAGAAAGAAAAAAAACACATCTTAAGCACACAGAATAACATAAATGGACTTTGAACGATTAATTGCCGCTTTGAACGATTACATAATTGTGGCATCCGTAATTGTAATTGCGATTAGAAAATCGATTAATAGTGCAGCCCTAGTAGTTAGCTTTAAAAATCTGGTGTATCAACTTCTTCTGTTATGTCTCTCCTAAGAATCCTAAGGAAGAAATTCCAACAAATCAGACCATTGGAAAATTTTAATGAGAAACGTTATATGCTATATTAAAATCTCTGACTTCTTATCACAATTGTTGAGATCTTAAACAGGACCCAATAACAACATATGAATTGTGTACAAACAACTGATACAGACTTGGACATTGCTAAAACTGCAGAAAGTAATTTATTTTCTGAGGGATTTTTGGTGATGAGAAAATGTTCTAAAAGTTACAACTTGCAAATGAAAAGGCACGAGTGACGTGTGTGGTTTAGAAAAATGAAGTTTACACAATAAAGCACGTTGTGGCAATAGTTTTATAGTACACTGTAAAAAAAAAATTGTAAAATAACAGTCAAATGACTGGCAGCTACGGCTGCCCAACAAAAAACGTAAAATTACAGTAAAATATCTTAATTGAAATAAAGTGCAAAAACGACAATTTTACAGAAATTTTCATTAAAGGTTTTACAGAAAAAAACTTATTTTACAGATTTTCTCTTGTTTCAATTGCAATATTTTACTTTAATTTTACGGTTTTTGTTAGGCACCTGTAGCTGCCAGTCATTTGACCGATTTTTTACGGGACTTTTTTTTACAGTGTAAAACCCTTATTTTACAGATTCTTCCTTGATTATTACAACGAAAGCACTAAATGTTCTCTTTCATAGGTTCACTCAATGCTGCGTAGCTTACGAAATGGGAACACCCCCAAGTGTGACGACTGTCCGAAGCCCTTATAAAATCATGGCAATTCATTGGCTGATGGCGCGAGATACTGCCCCTATATCATACGTGATTGACAGACCCACGCTCGCGCCATCTTACCCCTTAGATTTTCCTCTCTTCAGAAGCATTCGCTTCTTGCGGTTTTTCTGGCCCATTTCTCGGCGATGTTTTAGTCTTGGATTCTTTCCACTTCAGCGACTGCATCTGTGGAATTATTATTCTCCTAGTGGTGAGTGGAATGGACTTTAGTCGGTACCAGCCGCCGTGCTCTCGTCTCATCGCAAGTGACGACCAGCATGGTAAGTGCGTCAGATGTGTGGGCCTGGCCCATGCACGAGACGCTATCTTTGGCATTTCTAACTGCAAGTACTGCGAGAATTTTACTTTAAAAACCTTGCGCGCTAGACTCGCGGTTTTTGATCGAGAATCTGCCATTCTCCCCCGCCACGCCGCTCCGGAGGCCTCCTCCTTCTGCGAAGCTGCGGCCTGGAGTTTGATGTGGAGCTTGAGGCTATGGAGAGTGAGCAGTTTTCACTTTCTCTCCCTCCATCACCTGGGCGTCACCGCGTGAATTCTCCGGTCGAGTTTTCTCGCGGCTATCTTGCACCCAGCCCGGAGGCACGAGAAGCCATTTCCTTCGGGATGGAGGGTATTTTGTTTACCGCGGTCTCCGACTCTGAGGATTTTGGAGCCACGTCACTCGACGCTCTCCCGCCTATCGGCCAGAAGGCACGGCCTTCTCCGGCCTATACTGAGCTTGTTGACCTTTTAGCGCGCGCCACTGAGAAGTTGAGCTTAGATTGGCCGGACGAGCCTTGCGAGTCCCAGTCATCTAAGCTTGACGAGCGTTTCCTCAGTGGTTCTGGTTCGTCTCAGGTGCCTTTCTTCCCCGACCTGCACCACGAGATCTCCAGGTCTTGGAAGCAGCCTTTCTCCTCCTGTCTCACTAATGCGGCAGCCGCTGACTTCACCAACCTCGTTGTTTCTGTGGAGCAGGGGTACGTCACAGTCCCGGTGATCGAGGACACGCTCGCTGCACACCTCTCACCGACTTCTGCCCCCTCGTGGAAGTCCCGCCCTCTCCTTCCGTCTAAGCCGTGTAGGACCACCTCCGCTTTGATCGGTAAGTCCTACATGGCAGCGGGACAGGCAGGTGCGGCTCTCCACACTATGGCCATCCTTCAGGCCTACCAAGCGGAGGTACTGAAGGAGGTGGATGAGGGGGACGGTGTGACCCCCGAAGCTGTTAAGGAGCTTTGCAGGGCTACCGACGTTGGCCTCCTTTAAGCGTGTGGGAGATTTGCAGGCTCTGTCTGTCAGCAAGTCCTGCACTGAGTTTGCTCCTGGTCTGGTCAAGGGATTTTTAAGACCTAGACCTGGTTATGTCTCCAAAGTTCTATCTACGTCTTTTCGTTCACAGGTGGTGGTGCTGCAGGCTTTCTCTCCCTCTTCTTCAAGTGAGGGTGATGATCTTCATCTGCTCTGCCCGGTCAGAGCCCTGAAGATGTATGTGGGCCGTTCCAGTCAGTGGCGTAAGTCCCTACAGCTGTTGGTGTGTTTTGGTGCAGGCCGCAGAGGGCTAGCTGCGTCTAAGCACACAATATCCCACTGGGTTAGGGATGCTATTTCGTTGGCCTACGAGGTGCGTGGTCTGCCTTCACCTCTAGACATCAGAGCTCATTCCACCAGGGGTGGCGTCCTCCCAAGCTTTGTTTAGAGGGGTACCCCTGGAGAACATTTGTATGGTGGTCCATACAAATTTTTCCATACAATATTTGCAGGTTGGTCCTCTCCCCATACTTTTGTGAGGTTCTATAACCTTGATGTGAACACAGCTCCTGGCTCCCAGGTTCTTTCTGTTTGAGCCGGCTGTGTTTTTGGTGTTCAGGGCCCGTATTTTTAAAGATTCTAAGAATCCTCTCAGAGAGCTCCTAATTTAGCTTAAAAACACACACACACATTATATATATGTATATATTCTTTATTTTTTATTTACCATGGTGTCATACATAACATATTTTATAGGAAATGAACAGCGACACAATAAGGTTCTGAAACTGCTGTAATTGTTTGTGTGATCACTATTATGACAGACCCACATCATCACTGCTGCATAGTTGCATTTTTCCAGTTGCCAAATATGTTAATGTAGTTAATGTATTGATTTGCGCTATGGTATTTCTGCACGGTGTCGGAGATGTTAGCATGCCTCTAATAAGATCGGTCACAAACATGCTCTCTACACGATCTAATGTGTAGCGTTTTATTAACTCACTGTCATGCATTATGTGCAACACATTTCTTCTCCCTCTTCATGTTTCATCCATTTTCTCCACTGCTAAAGAAACTCTTAAGCCTCTTAAAAGTCCTCGTCCGTACTCCTAACAATTTTGGACCTTAAGACCTCTTTTAAGGGTTAAGATGCTTTCTGAATTACTTTTTCCTTTACTAGGATTTTTTCTTTAATTTTAAGAGGAAACACCCACATTTCTAAGAATTTTCTTAGAATTTTGTTACTAGGAGCAACTCTTAGCACTAAAATTTTTCATGAATACGGGCCCTGGTCTGTAATGGGCCAGACCTGGCAGCGCGTTAACTTGGCGTGTGTGGTATACAGTTCCCATTGCGTAAGCTACGCAGCGTCTCGTTCCCTACTCAGAAAACATGGGTTACGTAAGTACCCCGAGACGTTCTACAGAGAAACAGTGTTATTTTATGAATCATTACAATCAAAAACCTTCAATAAAGTGTCAAAGCATGCTCAAGATGGAAAATTAAGAGTTTTATTTGTAAGACAAAATACAAACTCCATATGAAATTAAAATTTTACATTTCAGTTTGTTTTCATTCAGATGTAAATTTACATTATCAATGAATTCTTCATAAACATTTCTACAGAGCCCCCAGGAGGAATTGAATAACTAAAAATTGCATTTCTATCTTATCAGTTAGGGTTACTCTCATGATGAGGTCATAATTTTACCTTTGAGATGGGTGGAGAAAGAAACAATTTGTCCCGTTTGCTGATAGCTTTGTATCGTTTTCTGATAGCTTTGTATCGTTTACTGATAGCTTTGTATCGTGTATTTTCCACACAAGTTTTATATTAATCCACAATATTTTACTGACTCCTGTGGGCTCCATATACAGTGGTGTCCAAAATTATTAGAACAATAGTATTTTCAGCAGCTAAAATACGGTTTTAAGTCAGTTATTTCTATCTTTTGCTGTAGTGTGTCAGTAGAAAATATCAGTTTACATTTCCAAACTTTCATTTTGCCATTAATTGTAATAATCCAGTGAGATTTTTGTTTGTTCCACACAGAGATCTGATCTGATCATCATCCAGTCTGTCTGGAATGACATGAAGAAACAGACCAAACTGAGACAGACTAAATCCAGAAGAACTGTGTATCCGAGATGCTTCAAGAAACCTACCTGCAAAGCTCCCTGAAAAATTCTGCTCAAGTGCAGAATTTCTGCTCAAGTGCAGAATTTTTGCGTTTAAAGCTGTTTTAAACGCAAAGGATGCTCACACCAAAAGTTGATTTAATTTAGTTAATACAACTTAATTGATAAAGAAAATCTGTTCATCACATTATTTTTGACAGCATCCTCATTTTACAGAATTTTTAACAAAAACTGGTAGGACTTTGAGATATGTTATGTAATCGCGATTAGCGTCTCACTACTGTTACGGCCCATATGAATGCACTGTATCTTCATGTAGTTGTAAAACATTAGGCTATATATTAATAAAAGGTACTTAACTTTTGCAGTTTGCAGTTAGCATGTCTGTTAGCTGATGGTATAAGTCTGTGTCCATATTCGCATTTACTCGTTCTCAGTCGTAATCCCACAACCCAAACTCAATCAAAATATGAATTTAACACTCAGATAATACATGTAAAAACTTTTACTAGAGGAGCGACCGAAGCAGACTGGAGAAGCCGAGCTGCAGCGGCAGACTGACACAGCTGCTGCTGCTGCAAGTGCGACAGTGTATATTCAAATTCGACCGGGAAAACGGCACGCTCGCTGTCTTCTTTTTTAACGGCGGTTGGCATCCATCTTATTGGTGCAGTACCGCCCCCTTCTGTTCCGGAGTGTGGATCAGTAAATTAGTTCACAATCTATTTCTACTATGAATTAGGGATAGAGGGGGAATGGGGGATTAAACAAACAAAAAAAAAAATATTCTTAATTATTACAAATTACCCTTCCTTCCTTACCATCATATCCTACAATAAAGCCCAGTTTCCCTTAAAAATACTATTAGTATATACTGTGCTCTATCACTCATAACTAGGGTTGTTTTTAAAGTAAGTTTCTTCACCCCTACCTCCTTCAGATTATTTTCCATTATCTCTCTCTCCCTCTGATATCTCCTACAATGTAGAATTACATGTTCCACTGATTCCTCTTCCTGACATTCCTCACACAGGCCCGTCTGATGTTTGCCTATCATTTTTAATGTTTTATTTAGAGAACAATGTCCCAGCTTTAATCTTGTTAATACAATTTCCTCTTTCCTGTTTCCACTTCCTACCTTATTTACTTTGACACTCTTTTGAATTTGGTATAGATGTCTCCCTTTCCCCTCATTATCCCACATTTCTTGCCATTTGTGGTTAACTTTTTCCCAGATTATGCACTTCACTTCCACTTTACTGATTCTTATTTGCATTTCTACATTTTCCTTTTTTAGGCATGCTCGCTGTCATTGGCCAGATTCCTGAGTGACAGTCAGATTAACCAATCAGCTCAAAGCAACACTGAGAGACAGCAATTGTGTCTTTTTATTTGTAGGCTGTTACATTTAATTAACTGACCAAATGGTGATTTCACATTATGCTTACAACCAGGGTTAGGTGCATCTGTGCTATTCACGGTTCACCACTGGTCATTTCCCTTTGATTTTAGGGTTAAGTTAGGTTTAGGGCCAGAGGGACTATAGCCGCTTTTCCATTATCAGGCCGAACGGTTCTAAGAACTGTCAGGGACGGTTCCAGTTGTATTTCCACGTGAGCCTGGTACGGTGCAGCACGATTACAAACCGTTCCCGGCCCGGAATTCAGCCGTGCTGGTAGAGTGCCAGTGCGTGTGCGTGACTTCGCCACTCAGGATCTGTCACTTGTCTGTTGCTTGGCTGCTAGTTTCTCCGTAGCTTGCTAAGCGCGCTATTTTGAGCAATGTAAACTCAAATTATTAATAAAATCTAAAGAAATTTCTGATCATCCTCCATAACGCGGTGGTTATTTACACCTCATATCATATGTAAACACTTGTGTTACCACGGCAACGACTGAGCATTTGAATTGCATTCCAAAGAGATCCGTTATCAGCCCCGCAGTGGAAAACGAAACCATGACTGTACCGGCCGGCTCGGATCGGCGCGGAATGGTACGGTTATGAAAAGAGAACCGTTCAGCGCGATGGTGGAAAAGCGGCTTATGTTTTCAGACAGGATCAATAAAATATGCTGATTCAGGACAGGAACAGGTCTTACTTGGCAAAATCATGGCAGTCGTTCGTGTGTGTGTGTGTGCGTTTGGCTACTTGTGCGGTTATACATGACCAATAAGCACCCTTTTGTATTTTAACAAATCCATGATCTTTCCTTTAGAAGCACCAGTTGTGCAGCTATGACATTTTCTGTATTTGGCCCTTCAGTGTTACACAGCCTGTTATCCTCTGTCCACCATAACACTTATTTAAAAATATTGCCATAATTGCATGCAAGTTACAAAATTTGTCTACATATTTTTATTTAATAGTATAGATATTGCAAGCTATTGACTACAGTAGGACTTTATAGCATTTGTGATATGAGACAAGTAAACTGAAAATGTTGAACTCCTCACCATAGAAAGTGACAGTCTGTTTTTTAGTTATTCAAAAGTAAAGACAATAGGTTGGGCCCAAAGGTTGGCCCAATAGGTTGGCCACGGCTGCCCGTTGGCCTAATGGATAGAGAGTTGGACTTGTAACCCGAAGGTCGTGGGTTCGAGTCTCAGGTCCGGCAGGGATTGTAGGTGGGGGGAGTGAATAACCAGCACTCTCTCCACCCTCAATACCACGACTGAGGTGAGACCCTTGAGCAAGGCACCGAACACCCAAACTGCTCCCTGATGCGCTGCAGCATTGGCTGCCCACTGCTCTGGGTGTGTGCACTTGGATGGGTTAAATGCAGAGGACAAATTCTGAGTATGGGTCACTATACTTGGCCATACACCACTTCCCTTTCCCCCTTTCCCAAAGAGCGATGTTCCATCACGAACATTGTTATCCTTCCCACATAGCAAGCGATCTTGGCCCAAATGTGGCCTCAAGCTGGCACTGCTGGCCTCCTGTTGGCAATGTACCCTTTCAGCCAGAGCTGGGCCATGTGTGCCAATGATGGCACAGTGTGGATCACGGCAAACAATATGAGGGCCAATTGTTGGTGGGAGGAGTGTGTCCCAGATCAGTCCAGTGATCATGTGGCCCCAGATCAGGCTTGTGACCTGACAGCAGGGGTGGACTGGCCATCGGGAGCACCGGGAGAATTCCCAATTTGGCCCGCTGCCCTACTTTTTTTTTTTTTTTTTTTTTTTATATTGCTGACTTTGTTGCAGTTTTTTTTGTTGCCTGCCGAATGTACTAAAGCGATTATTTCCGAATTCGTCATTCAATAATAAAACTCCAATGAATCATGATTCCGTTGAACGGCAACGCGATTCGCTCCGTGGATCTGCGCGTCAGCCAAAAAGACGCGTGACTGGAGAATGGAGTGGAAGCGTCCAGGTGGAGCAGAGATGCTAAACTGTCCTGTTCAGGACTTCAGGTGCAGGTCAGTTACATGATCTGTAAATAGACTAGTGTAGTTTTGTCTTTGTTTACTTAGTTAAACAGTCGATTACTGCAAAATTAACAAAAGGACATAATTACTATTGTAAAGAGTAGGAATTTAGGAGACAAATGTTTACATCGTTTTATAACAGGTTTAGAGGGAGCTAAGGCAGACAACAACACAACCCTTACGAAAATTAACTGTGGTTTTACTAAAAAATAAAACCAAAAACCATGGTTACTATAGTTAAACCATGGTAACCACAAATTGGCTTTGCTACACTATATAGTTTCACCATGGTATTTGTAGTACAACTCTGGTTATACAAATGGTAATCAATCCACCAAAAACATGGTTACTATACTTTAACATAGGCCTAATAATACCATGGTTAATTTTCCTTTGGACAAAACATGACCCATGATAATGCAAAAACATGTTCAGTTTTAAGATTTTTCCTCATTCAAGATGTAGCTATTATTATTGTACTAATTTTGACATTTAGGCAAGATAAAACAGTAACACATGGTCTAAATACTTATTTTTTTCTAAAATAAATGTGTACTATGTACAAACAAATCACAAGGTGGCGATGTGTTGATAAAAAAGTGACAGGTACAAGAAAATTAGTGAAAAAGTAAAAATACACATTAGAGACAGAGAGATGTCAGAAAAAATGAAGAGACTAAAAAGGAAAATGGAAGTTCAAGAGATAACCTTTAATTATTTTGCACGGTCCCAGCCTAGGGATTTAAACTTTTTTATGTGATGATGATGACCATACAAAAAATATTGTTTTCCGTGGTTTAAAATTTTTTTGTGGGTATATGGGATGGGCTGGATGAGTGTGAGATTTCACACCCCGAAATTTTGTCCCAGTCCACCCCTGCCTGACAGCATTATGTGACCTATGATAAACAAGATAAATAAAATATTGCAATAAAAAATATTACAGAAATTTTAATGGTGTAGTATTGTTTAAATTTAATCTTTGGCAAGTCAAAACAGAATGAAACATATAATTTCAAAATTAGGCAAATCAATAAATCAGTCAACTGCATTAAAGTGCACTTAATTATAATTTTATTATTTTATGTTATATATTATTCTCAGTACAAATAATCTTAGAATCCTTACATAAAGAGAGAGAGAGAATTCATTTAACTGTTATCATGCAATATTTATTTGGTTTATCATGGGGCACATAAACTGATTACGCACAAGCGTTAAATAAAACGATCATAAAAGTATTTTATTTTTCATGTTCCAGAGGGTCACAGGCTCCCTCCCCTCCATCTACCTGCCACACTATCACTTCGTCTGCGGCCTTTTCCTGTTCTTCCTGCTTTCGAGAATTTTGGCAATCGACCTCCTCGCAGGGGCGGTGGGACAGGGCATTCGCATTCCCGTGCTGCCGACCAGCTCGGTGCTGCACCTCAAAATCATAGTCTTGGAGAATCTCCAGCCACCGGGCCACCTGACCCTCGGGGTTTCAGAAATTTAACATCCAGGTGATGGATTCATGGTCTGTCCGCAGCTGGAACCTCCTTCCATACAGGTACGGCCGGAAGTGACGAAGTGCCAACACCACAGCTAGCAGCTCTCGGCGGTTAACACAGTAGTTTTTCTCCGCTTTCTTCAGGGCCTGGCTGAAGTCGGGAGTGTCTCACTCGTGCTTAAAAGTGAAGCTGCGGGCTCTTTGATCGCCCCCTGGTGGCTGGCTGCAGTACAGGTCATAAACCCCACCCTCTCCATGTAAACGAATGGGACTTCAGTCAAAATAAAAAAAATAATTACACTTCCAATACAGTTTTCCAAAATATGGTTTTGGTCATTTAAGGTAGTTGTTATCACGCTGATATATGTTCAATTGTTCGTTTTTGAGATAAGTATGATTTTAGCTAGTAATTTGATGCTATAAAAACGGGGCGTGTCGTTATGGTTGATTGGGTCTGCGGGAGTTTGGGCGGGAGTTTGATTCCGTGGCTCCACCTCACGACTCTACTGCGCAGACTCTGGCCCCAAATGAAGCTCTACTGCACAGACTCGGGCTCCAAATGACGTCATTTACTCAAGATGGCAGCGGCCATACTGAAATGAATTCGCTTCACTTTATATAGTGGAAAGAAGCGGAGACGCGTCGTCCATCTTTTTTTACAGTCTATGGCTGAAGTATGCAATGGCGTGTTCTCCATCGTCCCCTTCTTGGGACAACACTGCACCCTCACCAACATTGCTGCATCGGTGTCGATGATGAACGGCTGGCCTGCATCAGGATAAGCCAGTATTGGAGCATTTATCAGTACCTCACGTAAGTGGTTGAAGGCGGCCTCACATGCCTCATCCCAGATGAAGGATCTGCCCTTTTCCGTTAGCTGGTGCAGTGGGCTGGCAATCGTGGAGAAGTTCTGGACAAAGCGCCGGTAGTATGATGCCAGGCCCAAGAAGCTCCGCAGTTCAGCGATGTTCTTTGGTACAGGCCATTTCTTCACTGTCACTACCTTGGCCGGGTCAGTTGCGACTCCTGCAGCACTCACCACATGCCCCAGGTAGACAGTCTCTCTCCGTAGTAAGTGGCACTTTTTGGGATTGAGTCGTAACCCAGCTTGGCGGATGGCAGCAAAGACCACCTGGAGATGCTGTAGTGCCCCATCAAAGTCTGGCGCATGCACCAACAGGTCATCCAGATACACTACGCAGCAATGGCGGGACACACCTGCCAGGACCTGCTCCATCAACCAGGAAAAGGTGGCTGGAGCATTACAGAGGCCAAATGGCATTACACAGAACTGCCATAGCCCCAGGCCAATGGTGAAGGCAGTCTTTGGTTTGGCCTCTGGAGCCAACTCCACCTGCCAGTACCCACTCCTGAGGTCTAGGGAGCTAAACCAACTAGACCCTGCGATATAGTCCAAGGTGTTGTCGATTCGTGGTAATGGGTAAAAGTCTTTTTTCATGATCGCGTTTAAGCGACGATAGTCCACGCATAACTGCCAGGAGGAGTCCTTCTTTTTGATGAGCACAGCTGGGGTTGCCCACGGGCTGTTAGATGGCTCAATTACCCCAGTCTTTTCCATCTCCTGGATCTTTTGCTCTGCTGCGGTCTGTTTGGCCAGTGCTAACCGGTGTAGACGCAAACGGATGGGAGGAGCTGCGCCGGTATCAATGTTGTGCTGTACTAGCCTCGTTCATCCACAGTCCTCATCGCGTGCGGCAAAGATGTCCTGGTTGCGGGCAAGCACTTCTCGCAATTGTTGATGCTGAGTGGGGGTAAGTCCTTCACTGCTTCGTTGCCACAACTCCTGAATGGCCTGTACAGTCTCTTTTGATGGGGAGGGTACTGGTACGGTGAACTGGGTTGGCGTGGTGCTGACATTCCTGGGGTTAGCTTTCAATGTGAGTGCTGGACTATTCTGCCCAGTTGCTTGCCCCCTTGCTGGGACCAAGGGCACATCATCTGCCCTTTGCCCTTTCTTTAGGGGAATGACTTCCTGACCAATTTGCATGTAGGCCCCAGCTACGTTTATGCAGGCCCCACTCAGCGTCAAAAAGTCTAGTCCCATAATACAAGCATCTTCTATGTCCGCCAACCAAAACTCATGGACGAAAACACTCGTGCCCACCGTCACCTGCAGGCGCCTTCCTCCTTTAAGGGCCACCTGCTCCCCAGTTACCGTTCTCATCTGCATCGTAGCGGCTGACCATCCAGTTGGCATTGACCCTTCCGTTTCAGGCAGGGTTCCTGGACGGACAATGGAAATAGTGGACCCAATATCAATGAGGGCTCTGCTGGCATGCCCGTTTAGAACACAGTACACGTACGTATTGCAGTGACCTACTAGTGAACATTTCCCATGGAGGGGTGTAGACTGTGGTGGGAGCGGCCGTCCCTCCACCCGACTGCTCGCTCCTAGTTTTCCGGAACCGCAGACTTGCGGGGCAAAGGTGCAGGGGCGGGACAATCACGGGCCACATGCCCCACCTCCCCACAACGGTAACATGGGTCCCATCGAGTAGAGCGCCTTCGCCAGTTCAGCACGCTCAGCTTGGCGTACTCGGGCAGGGGGGTGATAAAAGGGGGCCGCTGCTCGGGCTGTCAGAAATACAGACTCCGCTCGCTCTGCCTCTGCCAGTGCTTGAGTCAGTGT
>JAFVLL020012767.1:0-22818 GCA_021397915.2 Tor tambroides | reverse complement strand
TCCGCGCTCGTTTGACTCGCGCCTGGCGCGGAGGCGAAGTTAAAGCGCGTCTGAAACGTCTCCCGTTTGATGTGGTCATAAAGACGTTCTGCATCTAAATAAACGCAATCCTCTTCAAGAAAAAAGAGACCAAGGCAGCAGTTGCGAATGGGGTGGCCAACCCTAGCCCCGCCCCTGCGTTAATTGCGTTAAATATTTTTAACGCGTTAATCAGAAAAAATTAATCGCATGCGTTAACGCGCTAATTTTGACACCACTAATATATATGCTGATTTGACACTCAAGAAACCTTTCTAATATACAAATAGTTTAAGAGGGATTATTATTTATACTATTATTAATAATAAAATAATAATAAAAAAGTAACAAATAAATATACATTTTATATACAAGGATCAAAGATGAAAAGGGCTTTTCAAGCATTAAAAACAACAAAAGTTTAAAACACCTTTACATTTTTTCTCCATACATTAAAATGTATCCTGTTTAATTTTATTTTTCTGGTCAAAAAATAAATGACTATCATACATTTTTAACATGACACTTTTTTTTTTTTCTTACCATGAAAAAAACAAACAAACAAAAAAAAAAACAGTGTAACAATAGTTACATATACCAAAAATGTCCTCAGGCATATTTAGAACCAGAATCATTAGATGACATTAAAAGATTCTTTGACTCTTTGATTTAAGGATCACAGTATAGCCCTCAAAATACTAATTATTTGTAATTTCAAATCTTCATAATTATCAGTCTTTGCTACTGTTCTTTACCACTAGGTTTTACCTATTTGTCAGCAAGAAATTTTTAATAATTTAAAATAACAAAATTTAGTATCACTTATTCTTTTATATTTTTTAATAAGTACAGGTGAGAATAAGTATGTCGTTTTATTTTTACATAAATACATCTGTTATGCTGAATGACGATGGAATATTATTTAAGATTTTATTTCCATATTTTGACATTTTATTATCACAAAAGTTATTTGAAACATTAAAACATTTTACTTGCATTTAATAAGCTTTTTGTGTATATAAAAATAACTTTTGTAAATTTACACCAAAAAAAAGGAAAGAAAAACACACGCACGCACACATTTACTTAGCTATCTAAATGGGGACATTCCATAGGCGTAATGGTTTTTATACTGTACAAAGCGTATTGTCTATTGCCCTAAACCAAACCTACACCTAAACCTACCCATTATAGAAAGGTTTCTGCATTTTTCCAATTTTTTTTACAAGAAAAATTTACTTTATTTTTGTAATACTATATTTTATCATATTTCTATAAACTTTATATTTTTATCTTCTTTATTATCATACCAGTTTTACAAATGAGGACATCCCCAAAGAGAGGTTTATTGGAGATTTTGTCAGGCTTAGCTCATGTTTGGGTACAAATTTGTCCCCAAAATATGGTTAAGTAGGTACACACACACACACACACACACACACACACAAAACATACCCTCCATAGCCGCCTGCAGAGCGTTGATGGGATCGATCTCTGTGACGATGACTCTGGCACCGAACCCTCGCAGGGCCTGAACGCAGCCCTTACCGACGTCCCCGTACCCGGCCACCACTGCCACCTTACCGGCAATCATCACATCTGTGGCGCGCTTGATGCCGTCAATCAAAGACTCACGGCAGCCGTACAGGTTGTCAAACTTACTCTGAAGGGAGTGGGAGAATAAGTCATTCTCAAATAAATACTACTATTTACAACAGTCATATAATATTATAGCCATGCATAAAGTGCTCACATTTGTCTGTGAACAAAACAGACCATCAAATGACGACAGCAAATAACCGGACAACACCATGTAATGATATTATATGCTGGAAATAAAAGGGTACCTTGGTAACGGAGTCGTTGACATTGATGGCAGGAACTTTCAGTTCTCCGTTCTTCAGCATCTTGTAGAGGTTGTGAACTCCTGTGGTGGTCTCCTCAGAGATGCCCTTGATTCCTGAGAGACAAACCACAAAGAAACACTGCAAATGTTAAAGATCCAGAAAATCCTGCTCAGCGCATCTGTCTGGAAGGAATGTTGAACTTACTAGTTGACCAATAAATTTTATTTTTGCGTAGCTTAGCTTGACCCTCACTGGTGTGACTGATGTGACCGAATCAAATCCAAGACATTTCAAGCGTCTACTTGGGGAAAGATTAATGACTGTCAGACATCTTATGACAGCTTTAGCTTTAGTGGAAAATATACTATATCTTAGAAGCCAAAAGTATTATCATAACTCCATGTGGAAATATTTCTGCCGTTAAGCCACACGAAGTGAAAATACGAGGAGCAAAGTCAATGCAGGTCTTGATGTTTGTGCAGTTTCACTGAGAAACTGGCTATTAAGTTTGATGCTGCAAGAGAAAAATGACGTGTGCTGTCTCCTGCGCATATGCAATGGAAAACGTTAAAAAAATATCAGCCATAATGTTAAATATAAAACACATTCTGGTCAATACAGTGTTCCAGACATGCTAAAACTGGACACAGTAATAGCCAAGATGTGAATGACTGTTTACCTTTTATTGTCTAGCTTACATGTCAGGGACAGTCCTTTATGTAATAAAGTTATTAAATGAAACAAAAATTAATAAAATGTTTTAAATGAAAACATTCCCCTTATTGTGTAGTATGTATTCGAGGTTCCTGCACTTACTGACCAATACATTCACACAGGATTTTCCGTGACTTTTCTAGTTACTTGCAATGACTCAACTTTTTAATACTGTTAGATATCAATAAGCCAAAGAATACTGAATGTAATTAGAAAACATATATTACATATAATGAAACATATACTAAAAACTTTAAAATTAATCATAGAAAATTCCATGACTGGGAAAAAACACTTAAATTTCCAATCTTAATTTTGCAATTAAGCAATATTCCCATTGCTTCATTTGGGGTCAATTCATGGTCTATTATAAATAATTACGGACTGTAATTTCCGTAGGCAGGAGTGGCAGAAAGACCTCATTTCAGGCCCTTAGAAACAAGAGGAAGCTTGTAGAGTTTATTTTTTAATCTATATTACACCGCCAACACACAGTGTTCATATTTAATAAAGTTTACCTCTACTACAGTTCAAATTTTTTTTTAAAGTGGTCTATTACTCTCACCAAAAATGCATTCATTTGATCTAATATTCAGTAAAAACAGTAATATTTGGAAGTATTATCACAATTTCAAATAACCATTTTCTGTTTTTAAATATTTTAAAATGTAACTTACGTGATACAGTCTTCAGCATCACATGATCCTTCAGAAATCATTCTAATATGCTGATTTGCTGCTCAAGAAACATTTCTTATTATCAATGTTGAAAACAGCTGTGCTGCTTAATATGTTTGTGGAAACTGTGATTCATTTTTCTCAAGATTATTTGAAGAATAGGAAGTTCAAAAGAACAGCATTTATTTGAAATAGAATCTTTTGTAACATTATTAATGACATTACTGTCACACTTAATCAATTTACTGCATCCTTGCTGAATAAGCTATTGAAAGGTAATGAAAGAAAAAAAAGATAACGATGGCCAGATAACAGACCTTTACTTGATTGAGGCAAATGCCATTTACAGTTCACTAACTGCAGGAATCCATGAGCACCTGGTTAAAACTCTGTTTAAAAGCATCATGTTAACAGTTCTTCAGTTCACAGGCCACTATATAGAATCAGAGAGCTGACCTTTGTGTTACCAGCCCAGATTCTTAAAGGGATAGTTCACTCTGAAATTAAAATTTGATATCTATCAGCATACCCCAAGGGCATCCAAGATGTAGGTGTCTTTTTTTCTTTAGTAGATCCAATTTTGATATTTTTAGGTCAAACCGTTCTAGTCTGTCAGTCATATAATGGCAGGTATTGGTCACTGTAACTTTAAGAGGGAAAAAGAACATGCACAGAGAAATCCAAATTAAACAATTCCCCATCGTAACTACACATTGATGGCCTAAGACACGAAACGAGCGGTTTGTGTGAGAAAACGAACAGTATTTATATCGTTTTTTACCTCTTTTACACAACTATGTCCAAGTGATCTGAGTGCGCGCACGCATCCGGTGTGTGACGTGTGTGTGCGCGCTCTTAGTCTGCGCAAGAGATCACTTCCGGCGCTTGCGCAGACTAAGCCAGAGCGCGCGTACTCAGGATAAACACGTCACACACCGGATGCGTGCGCGCACTCAGATCACTTGGACATGGTTGTGTACAAGAGGTAAAAAACGATATAAATACAGTTCGTTTTCTCACACAAACCGCTCGTTTATATGTCTTAGGCCATCAATGTGTAGGTTACGATGGGGAATTGTTTAATTTGGATTTCTCTGTGCATGTTCTTTTCCCTCTTATAGAGACAGTGACCTATACCTGCCATTATATGACTGACACTAGATTTGACCTAAAAATATCAAAATTGGATCTACTGAAGAAAAAAAGACACCTACATCTTGGATGCCCTTGGGGTAAGCTGATAGATATCAAATTTTAATTTCAAAGTGAACTATCCCTTTAACCCTACCAAAGGTCAGAGGTTAACTAGAGCAGCCTCATAAATTTGACCTATTAAAATTTGACAACATTTATAGCCTAAAACTAACACCACTTGATTTCCACTCTCTGTCAAATAAAACAACAGATACATCCCTTCCCTTTTCCCCTTCAAGGGTAAGTATCATAATCTACGCTTTTCAGTTTTCTAAGACCGCTAACTCTATATTATAATGCTTGCCTTCTTTGTTAGGCCAAGAATGGAACAGCTTGATCGTGGATTGGCCTGCCATCTAGTGGCTATTAATGAGCAGTACAGAACAACTATATGATAATTATCAGCAGGCCAGAAGTACTGTTATTACTAGCCACTGCAATCCAGACAATGATAGCTTTTGGGGCAATGAAATTAAACAGTACTTATAAGAGTAGTCTGAAAGACTCTTCATGACCTCTGGCTGTCGAGGATGAGGTTGAGTAGATGATGACAGAACAAACACAGACTACATTATACCTGCAAGCAGTTTGGGGTATTTCTGGTGCACCAGATTGGTCAGGTCTCCACCGTCATCCAGGATCATGTTGAGAGGCTGGCCATCCTTGAAATAGATGGTCTGCTCTATGCACCACACATACTCTTCATCGGTCTCTCCCTTCCAGGCATACACTACAATACAGCACAAAAACACACATTAGATACAGATATAAGCATTACAATTGTATAACTTGCTGCTAAAAATATTATTGAAAATGATGAACTGGTCACTGGGTTTGCAAAGTGTTCTTGAGTGCTTATTTTTTTTTATTTTCAAAGTTACATCTTAGCTCATATTTACCCGCCTCACATACCAAAAATAAATATGGTGTCATTTTACATAAATGTAAATACAAATAATAAATGTTACAAGTAAATTGTTCTTTGCCAGAATAAGGTGCAAAATGGACAGAATGTTGTCAATAGCTGAAAATCTGCTCTTTTTAGAACCACAAGAAGCTCTAAATATGTTTGATCGTTTTAATGTGGCAATATTTTCTAGCTGGTGTAACAGTTAGTTGAGAAAGGCTGTTACATAAGCAATGGATGCAAGTAACAACCACCTACTGAGATTAATAAGTTCACATGAAAAGCTATGAAACCGTATGACTTCCAAGCATGGAAAAGATTAATGCAAAGTCACCCAATCAATTCAAAAGTTTGGGGTCAGTCATTTTTTTATTATTATTTACACTTTTATTCAGCAAGGACACATTCAATTAAACAAAAGTGACAGTAAAATATTTAGAATGTTACAAAAGATTTCTATTTCAAATAGATGCTGTTCTTTTGAACTTTCTATTCAAACCATACTGAATTTCTTTTTTTTATTAAAAAATGTAAAACTGTTTCCAACACTGATAATATGATAAGAATAAGATATCAAGTCATCATATTAGAATGATTTCTGAAGGATCACGTGATGCTGAAGACTGGAGTAATGATGCTGAAAATTCAGCTTTGCATCACAGGAATAAATTACATTTTAAAATAGAAAAGTTGTTTTAAATTGTAATAATATTTTTCTGTGCTGTTTATAAATATATGAATATTTTTGACAATCAGAATAAGTCTGCATTAACACTGCATGAATTCAACCTATAAGCCGCATCTGCAATTTAGTCACAAAACCACCAATGTAAAGGTCTAAACTAATATTCTAATATAACTTAATAACTAATACATGGTTCTGTGCCACAACCTAGTGAGCTAGTATGCAGCATTTTAATGCATCGAAGTCATGCTCCTGACACAAAAGCGATTACAAAAGGCTGTCAGGATAATTATGCTGCTAACTAAAATACCTTCTTAAGGCCAAGTTCTTAGGCAGCACTGCATTTAGGCTTATCCTTTCATAATGCACTGTGACCAGTGAAAAACAAATCCATCCAAGACAGCAGGCAAAGAGAGAGACACATGTCGATTATAAATATATTTAGAGCTCATTCTGTACTTAAAAGTACAGATTAAAAAAAAAAACTAAAAACTTTAATCCAACTAAAAACAGTACTTTGTTATATTATGAATCTTTTATAATATAATATACGTGAATTTTTATGCTTACTGGAGTATTGAAGTTGCTGCCTAAGAAGAGACTTAAAATAGGCATTTCACATGTGAAATTGGAAAAGCACAGGCTAAAAATCTGTTTGATGTTGTTGATCTTTTATAAAAGGTTTAATTTTTTTTTTTTTTTTTTAAATCATAAGCTTGTATCCCTTTCAAGGTTTCAAGGCTTAAAACTCTCTCATCAACTGAAAGCTGTAATGATGATGCTGATAAAGTTATCTTTGCCTGCATGCTCTTTCATGTTAGCCCTTCAAAAATGTTGAGTCAAATCTAAAGATTAAACCCTTTTTTGCTGATTCTAGGTTTACCCAGCATGGAGCACATGCTTTAAGCTAGATGCGTCTCGAAACTCTGAGTTCTGCTTATCTAGATTTGATCAAGCAGCTTTAGAGCAAACAGTGGGCAGAGTTACAGCAGTCTAGCACACCAACACCTGTTACCTGGAACGCCAGATTTAGCAATGGCTGCTGCTGCGTGATCCTGGGTGGAGAAGATGTTACAGCTGGACCATTGGACCTGGAGCACACAGATCAAGGAGAAGGAATGAGAGCATGCGACTTGCACAGACTTCACACATTAGTAGTTTCATAACTTTTCGGATAAAATATGGCCTTGGGCTGGGAAATTCCAGTTTGACGGAGGAAATAGGGGATAAGAAGAGCGATGCATTTCAGTCAGATAGCAAGGTTAGGCATCTAGGAGAAGGAAAAACAGGTGAAGAAACTGTACTGTCCCTTTCCAAACAAAGTACAGTGGCAATGCCATGATAAAATGACGGAATCATGTTGTAATAATATGAAATCATATTTATATACCATGGTATTTACATTTCAAAGAGTAAGATTTTTTTTAAAACTTTTTTTTAAAATATTTTGAAAGAAATCTCTAATGTTCACCAAGGCTGCATTTTTTTAAATAAAAAAATATAGTAAATATTGTAAAATATTAATATAATTTAAAATAACTGTTTCCTATAGTAATCCATTTTAAAATGTAATTTATTCTTGTGTTGCAAAGCTGAATTTTCAGCATCATTACTCCAGTCTTCAGTGTCACATGATCCTTCAGAAATCATTCTAATATGGTGATCTGCTGAACAAGAAACGCTTCTTATGATTATCAATGTTGAAAACAGTTGCGCTGCTTCATGTTTTTTCCGAAAAACCATGACTTTTTTTTTTTTCCTCAGGATTCTTTGATGGACAGAATAAAAAAAACAGCATTTATTTGAAACAAATATTTTGCAACATTACAAATGACTTTACTATCACTTTTGATCAATTTAATGCATCCTTACGGAATAAAAAAAATTTAACTTATTCCAAAACAAAAAAACACCACTAACGAAAAGTAATATGGTATAGCAACACCATATTACTTTTTGTTAGTGAAACCAAAAAGCAGCAAAGTACTACACATTCAGTAATTGTTGAATTTTAAATTATTAAACCGTACTTTTAATGATTTTACAGTAACATTTTGCTCCAAAATGAAAATTCTGTCATTGTTTACTCAAAAGGAGAATTTTAACGCAGCTATTAAAAATGTGTTGAAATTTTAAAGAATGTTAATCTTCCATATAGTCGCGGTTAAGGAATTTCCCTTGCGGTAATTTTGAGTTGCTCAATAGCGCAGTATGCGGTATTACCGCATATATATATATATCTGGGTGTGTATGTGTTACGATGTAACGAGGTCATATTCAGAAACCAATGAAACTAAATAGCGTTGAAACAGGAAGTGAAGTAAACAGAAGAGAATGACAAAATAACAGTCCACATAGCAAAATATAAACCTGACAATAAAGTTAGTCTAGTCGTTAGTCTATTGTTAGCCTATATATATATATATATATATAATCTTATGAAAAAGAAAACACGGAAATATCACGGTTGCTGCGGTTGTTGCATTCCTCTGCGGTTATGCTCGTCAATAGCGCGGTATTGCGGTTATCACGACAGCCCTACTTCCATACCAAGAGAGTTCATAATTTAATAACAATCAAGCAGAGTGCTAAAACTAAAACTATTTCTTCAATGGTTTTGTGTGTGCATCCTCACCTCAGCTCCAAGGGCGGTCAGGGTTTCAATGAGCACAGCAGTCTGTAGAGTCATGTGCAGGCAGCCCGCGATGCGAGCGCCTTTCAGGGGTTTGGTTTGGCCGTAGAGCTCCCTCATCTTCATCAAACCTGGCATCTCATTCTCAGCTATGTCGATGGCTTTACGTCCCCACTCAGCCAGGCTGATATCAGCTGGACAGAGAGAAAAGGACAACTGATTATGCATTAAACAAATGCTAGATTCAGCAAACGGAAAGAATGATTAAATTAAACTAGGACAGATTATGTAAACTTTCACTAATGCACAGTTAAATAGTAACAACAAATCTCAAGAGGCATACATTTCCGTTATAACATGCAAGTAAAAGTGGTCTTTGAATTGTCAGTCTCATATTTGGACATCTAGAATAGGAATTCAACAGATGACACCCAAAACCACATACCTAACATGTTTTGAACTGGTTGAGGAGATGGTGCTTGGTTTCATATGCACACTTAACAACCGATAGGCAACCCAAAATATATTCATTTTCTCAGTCTGCACTGATTATATTTTACTACCAGGGTTATTACCACTGCAGACATGGAGGAAAACACATGGCCTACTATTCAGTAGACAAACAAATATGTAATTGCAAAAGAAAATGGTATTCAATCAGAAAAGACATTTTTCATTGACATTTCTGACAGCAACTACTAACCTACAACAAGATTTAGGCACCAATTCGGAGTATATGTTTAGTTTGATATGAAATGCTGTTATAGCAAAGTGAATTTCCAATTTCAGTAACTTAAATGTTACTGATTTCCATAATTTTCCTATTCCTGTTACTTCCAGGTTTTCCATTGACCATGGAAACCTTGTAAGATGCCTTCAGAATAGACTATTGTTAAATAAGTGTGCAGCACTGGTGCACTTTGACATTTCATTCACTGATTTTGAAAAACTGAACTCTGATCTCTTAAGACTAGGGAGCAAAGTTCATCTGAATTTACTATTGAATTACTTGTGCCTTATGTGCACTGAGAACATCGGAGTTTGCTGAAAAACAACGACAGACGCTGCGAATGCCTGAGTGACAGGTGCCAAGTCCGGTCAGCATGACTGTGCTGACGTGTGACTACACGCGACACAAAAACAACAGTTAAGATAGGAACTTAGTGCGTTTAATCTGTCTTAACTCAAAGTACACCTTTTTAGTGCATAACATTCATTTTTGGTCAACCACGAGCAGAAGGAACCGTTCTTTTGAACTGGACCTTTCCAATGAATCGACTGAACTGATTCACAAAACCATTTGGAGTGAACCGAGGTTTTCACTCATAGACATTATAAATATTATTTATTATGTCGATGGTTTCACTGATACGACCTGGAAATGTTTATGACTTGTATAACAGTTTTATTAACAGGAAAACGAAACATAGCTAGTTTTATAAAACAGTATTTTATAAATGAGTGCAAATACTTTAATGAATTAATTAGTCAGCACGCAAATTATTTTTCATATTGTTTAATGTATATGCAAATCACATTTAGGCTCTAACTATTAATAAAACATGGCTGAAAATCCATAATAAACAGCATTATTTTCCTACATGCCCTTATTTGAACGTTTTAAGCATTACTGTCGGCGTTTCAGGGTCCACGTGATGACATAAAGAGCATCTGAGCCATTTTATGAACCGAACTGTTCAAAAGAACCGATTCGCAAAAATGAATGATTACGATCAATGAAAAGTGGCGGCGCGTTTGACTGCTGCATTATGGGAAATGTCGTTCAGTAGTGCAGGAAATCTCATACAGTGGAGATTCTACAGGGCACGCAAAAAACTACAACTTCCAAACTTTCTTCTTCACGTCTTCCGAATGGAACCACGCTAGCTTGTGTTGTGTTGACCGGTGTTAGATATAAAATGATATACAATACTTTGGGAGTAAGCACAAAATGGCTATAATAATAAACTAGACATATTAAGTGCGCGAACAGTGATTTTATGGGGGCAGGTTTGCAATAGTACGTCTCGTGCAAGGCAGCGCTGACAACGACGCCTCAACTGCCATGTGATACATAAGCACTAGCAACTAAAGATCTGCAACAATTCATGCTCGGTCAAAAATACGACCAAAGACCCTTTTGCAGAGAATCGTATGCTTTATCAAGAGTCTATTACAGAGCTTATTAGAAATCGCAACAGCGGAATTAGCTAATTAGCATTGGCGGCAAAAACATGATTGCATGATTTTGTGCAGAACACCATCGATCATGATCTAAAGTCAATAATCAAATAAACTTATACTAACCAACTTTGAATGGAAGCTTCTCTGACATTTTGCTGTGCTGTCGTTAGGTAAGCCTGATATGGGTTGGTCTTGAGCCCGGCTGTGGACCTGAGTGAGTGCAGAAGGAGGTAACTTGTTATGTGAACTTGAATATAACTGTACAAACCGGTTGTTGTAATATTCATGAGATCATGCCGCCTCTCGCTTCTCATTGGCCGAAATATGCCCCGCCTTGTCGCTCTAAATAAACCATCGTGGGCGTGTTCATTTGGTCCTAGAATAGCCAATTAGAATCCACGGTGGTTTAAGGTCTGTAATATTTTTTGGAATGTGGAGATCTTGATTCATTCACAAGTACAAGTTTCAACTGGCTTTTGTGTTGTACCATTATTTAACATCATGAGAACGGATCTGAGTTTCTTTTTGGATTTTTTTAAATAAATATTTCAATCTAAAAAGAATTTAAAAAACAGAATATGTTGACAAAACCAGTTTGAGCTGCTTTCCATTATAAACAAAGCAATTTGGAATGAGGAAACTATTTTTTTTTCAGTAAAATCCCTATAATTTAGAGCCGCTACGAACATTTTCAGTCGAACAGGGGTTATTTTGGGTTCATTTGGATAACACGAGGGCCCCCTGTATAAAGTCCATTCAGTATGTCCTGAGAATATGCCCCATGTTTATCCCCATATCTGAAATTGTCTGGTTTGTGAGATGAAATTCAACGTGAAAGACTGAAGCTTAACATATCATTGACAGATTTACTAAACACTCTGTCAATCATAAAATTATTAAATGTTTTAGTGGATGGTATGAAGTCAGAATCATGCAACTGACTGATCTGAGTTTAAATGTTGAGGTAGATTATTACTTAAATTAACTAAATTTGGGGTCGGTAAGATTTGTTAATGCTTTTGAAAGTCTCACGCTCTCCAGCACTACATTTATTTGTTCAAAAAAATACAGTCAATTGTGAAATAATATTTAAAATATTTAAATATGTCAAATTTCAAAAGTTTGGAATCAAAGTTTTTTAAAAATGTGTTTAAAAGTAGTTTATGCTCACCAAGGCTGCATTTATTTGATCTAATATACAGTAAAAACAGTTATTATAAATTAAAACAGCTATTTTTTTATATTTGGTTTCAATGTATTTTAAAATGTAATTTATTCCTGTGTTGCAAAGCTGAATTTTCAGCATCATTACTCCAGGCTTCAGCGTCACATTATTCTAATATGCTGATTTTCTGCTCAAGAAACATGTCTAATTATTATTAATGTTAAAAACAGCTGTGCTGTTTAATATTTTTGTAGAAATTGTGATACATTTTTCAGGATTCTTTTATGAACAGGAAGTTCTGAATTTATTTGAAATAGAAATCTTTTGCAAGATTGATTTATTGTCAATCAATTTATTATTACAAATTATATTTTATTATAATTTTTATTCATATATTTAAAAAATATTACTGATCCCAAACTTTTAAATGGTAGTGTATAAGTATTTATTTTTCAGATGAAGCCTCATTTTAGTTGAATTCTTTTAAGTCATGTACCAGGAACAGAAACTCAGTCAAAATATTTTAATAACAATAATAAGTGAGATTATAACAATAATGACATAACAATGATAAATCCAGCAAATATATTAAAGCTTCGTCTTTCACATCCTGTACAAGTCAGTTTGCATTACTACAGACAGCATGTTGCTTCAAAGCCTTAATTTTCCTTTTCCACTGCAAGAAAGAAACAGAAAAGCACCATAATATATTCCATCCGTGTCTCTGAAACATTACCGACTGTATGCTTGTAATGGACCAGTGGGTATTTTTAAATAAAAAGTATACTCTCTGTCCTCCTGCCCGGACTATTTCTACAAATTCGTGTTCGATATTCAATAGACAGAAACACATTTTCAAGGTGAGCACTGATGCTGTGAAGTGCATAAATAAAGAAATATTAGGCAAATAATGGAAAGAAACATCTAATGCGCAAATAAAAATCCAGAGAGGTGTTAATTTGGCAAAACTTTAATGTAGGTGTAAGGTTGAAAGGCAGAGAAGGACAACATAAACGAAAGTGTCAAAAAGACAAACAAACAATAAACAACGTGAATGAAACGTTCCGAGTCTGAGAAATAAACAGTTAGTGTTTAGTGCTTCTCTCACCGCTCAATATTCAATACTCAAATGTTTTATAGACTCAGGAGAGGAAAATGAATAAAACCACTGTGCCAGAACATCATAACAGTGCACTCTGTAAAATAAAGCATGATATTACATTAATCTGTGCTCTCTGTCCTTGTACAAATTTGTTTGAATGCATTCACACTTCAAAAATAAGACAACAATCTGAAATCTACAATGAACCTTGTCGTTTTTCCCCTAATACAACACTCAGTTCAAGAAACCACTTCTAGTGTAAAGATATCTTAGAATCACGAGCCAGTATTTCTGAAATATCTCAAATACAGTACACGTTTCTCGAGTGAAGAGACCCATTCCATATAGGAGACGGTAAACCGTCATGCCATTACAGAGAGATGCTATGTACAGTAAAAGCCTTACAGTTGCAGCAGCACTCAAACTTCATGCCCACCTCAGTCCCGAAACGGAGAGCAAGACTTGTACTCATTTTGTGCGTGGGAAGCACCTGCACTGAAACGCTCGATGGACAGAATCAAACGGGGCTTACAGTGCTTTTAACAGAACTTGCGAACAAATGAACTCGTAATACACCACGTTCTCTCCAAAAACACGACAGATCGTTACAGACACTTTCCCCTGCGTGCAAAGGGTTTCCGTGAGTATTGGTTTCTCGGACCAAGCGGAGGATTCCTTGTGATGGAAGTTTGAAAATATATGACTACTTTTACAGGTAATGGAGTGCCGAACACAAACACTGATCTACAACAAGCCTTTTTCGTGTCTGAACAGTCCAGAGATGAGGAGAAACAAGGCAAAATCTCAAGACTTGCTTAGATGAGTGTGTTGACCGTAAGCCTGGCGGAGATTTGTCATTTTTTTTCGAGCAGTTGCATTTATGTTTTTGCTTTCCTCTTGTGTGTGTGTTTATATATTAACCTATTTTAGACACAAAGACATCATACTGTAACATACTGAAGAGTCCTTCCAGGTCCTTTAGTAACAGGTATCGGAGTGAGGTTTATGCCTTGTATAGTGTGTATGGGTTTCGGGAAGCATTAATTGGCAGCCCACGCCTCCAGGTCTTTCATGTCATCCTCATCCTCTTCTTCTTTCTTCTTTGCTGCATTCAAGACATTCGACAACTGCATTTAATACAGGGTCTTTTTAAACATTCATATACATTTTTAATATGTCATGATTTGAGTCACAGAAACATAATATTAGTAACATGATGCGAAGTACCTGTTACTAATACAAAGGTTGTTTTTCAAGTAAGTTATTTCTTTATGAACAATTTCAACAAAAAAATCACATACAATGTAAAAATTATTTTTCAATGTTCTAAATAAAACAACTATTATAGTAGGTTTAGTAAGAAAATATGATAACACTTTACTTAAAGTAATTTCAATCCATTAATTATGCCTTGTAATGCAACTTATAATGAATCGTATGATCTCATGAATAATTATAGCCACATTTACAATACATTGTAATACTCATCTATTCATTGTTACAACTTTAGAACGTATAATGCATCAAAACACATGACAAACAAACCATTACATATTATAATGCATTTTAACTTTGGTTACAGTTATTTACAGAAATACATAATGCATTACAACCTGTATTATGAATACTTTTATAATGCATTATACATAAAGGCTTTAAGTAAACTGCAACCTAAAATAAAATGTCATGTTTCATTCAATGTGTGGAATTTACTAGCAATTTCTAAGTGACAATTGTTTCTACACCACATTTCTTTCGGCATCGGCGTGTCGCACTGTCCTAAAACTAAACATCTAAATCTGTCTAAAACAAAACTAGATGATATCAGTAGACTTATGTTTCCAAACAGCATTTGTGTGAGTGTGTGTGTGTGTTTAGTACCTGGTCTGGCAGGTAAGGACGTAGAGGGCACGTTTGGCAGTGGTACATTGTCTCCGATCTCCAGGAGGTTCTTATCCAACTCTTCCTGCTCCAGCTCCTCTAATTCAGCTAACAGCTCATCCTGAAACAACACACTATCTCTTTACACCTAGCACTGATTTCCATCTCAAATGTGACCACTTGTGATTGGATTTTAGAGTATGTACATCACTTAATGAAGTATTCAACATTCAAAAGTTTGAGATCATTTTTATAATAATATAATAAATAATAGAATAGAATAGAAAAATAAAATAACAGAGAAATATTTTTTTAAAGAAATAAATAAAAAAAACAGTACTTTTATTAAGCAAGGCTGCATTAAACTGATCAAAAATGACAGTAAAGACATTTATATTGTTGCAAAAGGTTACTATTTCACATAAATGTTTCTATTAATTAAAAAATCTTGAAAGAAATGTAACATGGTTTTCACAAAAACATTAAGCAGCACAACAGTTTTCAACATTGATAATAATAAGAAAAGTTTCTTGAGCATCAAATCAGCATATTAGACTGATTTCTGAAGGATCACTGAAGACTGGAGTAATGATGCTGAAAATTCAGCTTTGCATCACAAGCCGATTAAAACACAAAAAGTTATTTTAAAAAGTAACAATATTTCATAATATCACTGTATTTCTGATCGAATAAATGCAACCTTGGTGAGTATTAGTGACTTTAAATATTTAAAAAATCTTACAAACTCAAAATTTCTGTGACTTTTTGCCTCAAATTAATCTGCACCTAACAGGTTTCAAATGTGTCTTTGGCACAAATATTGTGTGTTTAATGAGTAAGCATTTACAGTATAACACACATGCATGTGATGACATCCTGCGCACCTTATAAATGCACTTTAGACCAGTATTTGAACAGTTCACCCAAATTAGATGTTAATAGTTGGAGTAAACGGCAGCTTTGTGAAAGCACATGGAAATCTCCCAAAAGCTCAGCAGGTCAAGGTTCGTCTTGGCTCTGCTGCTTGCTTGTTTTAATCTTACCTCATCAAATTCCTCCCCAAACCCGACAGGCTTTGAGATTGCGTCTGAAATTTCTTGTGCCAGCTCCTGCTGTTCTGTGATGTCCTGCATGAGTTCGTCCACTTTGTCAATGTCCCTGAAAGTACAGATTTAGATATATCCAATGTCAAAGTACCATACAGAATCCCAATAGCTTGCACTGGTAAACTGAAGTTGTTTATGATCTCATAAACCCAAAACCTTGCAGCAGCGAGGCTGACAAGAGACAAAAAAGGGGGGGGGGGGGGGACACTGATAACAGAAGAGAACCTCCTCACATGTTGTCATGGGCAGCTTTCATGGCCTTAGCAGCAAAGCCCATATTCTTGATGACCTCGGTGTTGGTGTGAGCATTCTCTAGCGCCTCCCGCTGGAACTCGATGGTAGAAAGGGTGCCATCAATCTGAGCTAACTGCTTCTCATAGCGCTTCTTACGCTTCAGTGCCTGCAATGCAGCTGTTGCAAACAGAAAGAAAGGTAAATGTGATTAAAGTGCAAAATAAGAGAATTTTGGAACCCATGACATTAAGTGTGGTTTTATTTAAAAGAGTTAAATAGAACACTATGTAATTAAGGGTCAATTGATTTTATTTCAAGATTAAGATTTAGCTCAGTAAGCATCATGCATTCTCAGTCCTCCTGTTACCCAGTAATGTGATTTGTGCACTATATTGTCAAGTCGCTTTGGTAAGAAAGTGTTTGCATGGAAAATAAATGCACAGTAAAGGCAAGATGGAAAGCCTACAGCGTAAGATTCTCAATACTAAATTAAATTAGTGAGGTGTCTGATCCGCACCAGATTTGATTAGGGTTTTACCATAGAAAATAAAGTCTGCTATTGTTAATATTTCTCAGGGAAGCAGTGGTGCAGAGTTAGGGACTCCTAAATGAGGCACACTCACCAAACTTAATCAGGCAAGTGAGCTGCAAAAGAAGAGAAAAAAATGTTGCTTTGTAGGGAGAATGTGGTTGGGAGCCTAATAATGCATTAATGACAAGCACATCAGTACAGACATGCTTTTCTTGTAAAGTTTGAATCCTACAATGCCAGTCAAGAAAAAAAGAAAAAAAGGGAAAGATTACATTTTGCACCAAGTCAGTAAACCTATTTTAGGACCATTATGATCTGTTTGTATTGTAACGTTTTTTTTTTTTGTTCGTTTTTTAATAAGATCAGCCCATTTTCATTCTCATTCTCAAAATTAAAAAAAGTATTATTTAAGTTTTAAAATGTTTACAAGCAGGGTTATTATGGTTAGCTGAAACTAAAACCATTCAAAACATTTTCAATACTTGAAATAATATAAACATTAACTGAACTAAAACAAAATATTTAAAAAAAAGCTAAACTTATTTTATTTCAACTAGTTGCCATTTTCAGTTATTTTAAGTACTAAAATAACTCAAACTAAGTCAACTAAAACTAACAACTAAAGTGTATTAAAACTATAGACCCAATTTAAAAAAAACAACCTAATCAAATTCTAAGTCACTGTAGTAGTTGCCTTTCATTTATCCTTTTTTTTATTAGAAAATCAGAATGACATTGGAAAAATACATTTGAAACAGATGTCATCTGCAAAAAAAAAATTTTTTTTTTTTTTTTCAGACTATGGTATTTGTGACCCTGGACCACAAAACCAGTCTTAAGTCGCTGGGGTATATTTGTAGCAATAGCCAAAAATACATTGTATGGGTCAAAATTATTGATTTTTCTTTTATGTCAAAAATCATTAGGATATTAAGTAAAGATCATGTTCCATGAAGATTTTTTGTAAATTTCCTACTGTAAATATATCAAAACATAATTTTGATTAGTAATATGCATTGCTAAGAACTTCATTTGGACAACTTTAAAGGCAATTTTCTCAGTATTTTGATTTTTTTGCACCCTCAGATTCCAGATATTCAAATAGTTGTATTTCGGCCAAATATTATCCTATCCTAACAAAGATTATTTATTCAGCTTTCAGATGATGTATAAATCTCAGTTTTGAAAAATTGACACTTGTGACCCTGGACCACAAAACCAGTCATATTTGTGAGAATCACCCATGAATTGTCAGTATACCAAAACATGTTGCATTTTTACTTTCTACAGATTTAAATTTTAAACTCTGTCAAAACAATGATTTGATTTGTCAGTTTACTTGTATAAGATAACAGCAGCTGTGTTTGTGCAATGTATGGAATGTAGCCTTAATGTATCAGGATTGTAATACAATAAAACCCTCAACAGACTCTTACATCATGTGCATGTTCAAAAGGGGGCATTCTAAAGATGTCACCTGACACAAAGGTCATGCAAATTAAATACTTTTTCCATGAAGACACTGGAATTGTAAACTATGACAAAACATCAGTCCCACACCCCTAGCAGTCATACCATCAGTGTCGTCATCCGTCGTGTCCCAGCAGCCCTCACAGGATAATCAGATCAATTATTGATTACCTCTGTTCTGGGGACTTTAAATGTAGAGTTGTATTACAGGCCTCACAATCTATACGGCTCTTTAATGTGGTCCTTATGTTGCCCTGAAATTATTTATGGAGCTATCTCTGGATTTAGACAACTCTGGTAGTATCGATGGGACAGAAAATACAGACTTATAAATATACTTTTTGTAACTGCATTTACATCATTATATTTGCACACACTGAAAGTGACACTAATAGAAACTAATAGAAATAGAAATTTTCCAGGTTTTGAGCACATGAGCAGTTTGTAGTACTTTTTATGAATTTAGTTTAGTAATAAAAGTCAAATCCAGAACAAAAAAGTAGAGAGCATTATTTAAGTTCAATAATATTTTTTAAAAAATTACAAAAAACATAGAAACAAAAAAGTTAACATTAGAAAAACAACAAAAATAATATATATTTTTTTTTAAAATTACAAAAAAAAACAAAACAAAAAAGATAACATTTGAACAGCTGCATTAATTTTAAAATATTTAATTTTTAAATTATTTTCTTATTTTGTGTTCTTATGTTTAAAGAGGTTTCAAAGCATATCTTATCACTATTACAGAATGTAATAGATAAGAGTTTTTAAGTTATTCTTGACTTCTGAATGTACAATTTTGCTAAAATTACTAATAGCTTAATTATGTAATTTTCTTTTTCAGAAAAAATATTGTCAGGTACTAAATTTAAGGCTTTTTAAACATCTTCTGTCATGTCCATTTTAAGTCAATCCAAAATGAGAGAAAGAAAGGGCAATACAAGAAAAATGTTCAGCATCTTCAACTGATGCGTTGCAGAAAGTACATTCATCACATGCAGTATGGATATATTTACTAAAGGCTGTATTTGCAAGATAACACCAGTGGAAAATTTTGTATGTTATTTACATTATTTTGTTCCCTTTGTCAACCAACATGACATACATGCTTGTCATCACCATGGACACTAGGATAGGTCAAAGGTTAACTGATGGAGAGCTACAACATTTCATATGTTTATCTCAAGCATCCTGAAAGAATTATTCAAATTATAAAGCACATTATCGTCATAAGATCTCCCTAGATAATATCACATCCCAATTTTGTGTGACAACTCTCAACGACCGATCATGTGTTTTATGAAAAGTCTAGCCTTGTTAATTAGTCCGTTAATCATATTATTTCAGTTACAAGATACGTTTTTTTAAGGAATTCCTTTGTATAATAGACCAACATAAAATAACTCTAAACTAACGAAGCAATAACAACCACAGTGCCAACCTAACCTGAGTTAACCAGCTAATCCATACCAGGTAACTCGGCTCATTGCTCACCTCTTTTGTTCTTCGTGCCGTTTCTCTTGGCCGTTACAAGCTCCTGCTCGATCTTCTTCTCCAGGAATTCTTGTTTCTTGGTCAACATTTCTTCTGTTTCTCGCAGTCGCTGGATAGCCTCTTGGGGGCTTGCAGATTTGCCCCCTTTTCCACTGCTACCAAACAACTTCCCAAACAAAGACATCTTGTCCTCGGGACGACAGCAAGGACTGATATTAGCCTGATTTTGACTACTAGTCTACACGGGTCACCTCAGTGCGGCTTCTATCTGTCACTGAACCAACAGGCTTGTTGTTGTTTTCTCTGCTTCCTCCTCTCTAACCCAGGCCGCATGACATCATCACGTCACAGGAACATGACTCACGTCATGGCGTAACGAGCGGCTCCACTCCGTAATGATAATAGGTATATTGCAAGACAGTATTATATTCTAAAACTATTAATATTAACAGGGGGGTTCCATATACAATTATTGTTGTTATTATTATTATTATTATTATTATTATTTTATTTTTTTATTTACAAATTTTATTACATTTTATACTTGATTTTAACTAGAATGTAGGGTTTTATGAATGCAAATGCAAAAATTGCTATTGGACAAAGTATTATTATTATTATTATTATTATTATTATTATTATTATAGGTCGTAAGTATATATGAACAATAAGCATCGGATGATATGAAATCTTTTGCAAACAAAACTGCAACAAACCATCCGTCAACATAAATAATAATAATAATAATAATAATAATAATAATAATAATAATAAATTAAATTAAATAAAAATCCGTCAATCGCATCCGCATTGCTACAAAATAAAAGAACCTGAATTGCATTGTTTAAATTGTTTCATTTTTTTTTACCTTTATTAACCTTGTTGTTCAAAACAGTTAATCCAAGCAGCATAAGGGGATTAATCAATATATATTGCAAGTGTGGTATGAAAGAGAGAAATTAATGAATATTTTATATATAATACACCATCTTTAAATGCCAAAAAACTTTAATAAATCTGCATTTGTCTAATTAAAACTTACCTATAATTCAAATATTCATGCACAAAAATTCAATCTCTTTATTTTGAAATTTTATTCAACTAGTTCATGGTTAATGTACGTTCTGTATCATTAAACTGCGGTGATTGGTTTAATTCCAGGTGACAGTATAATGAGTGGCATGTTTGCCAGCCAATGAGACTGTACGCTGGTTCATGACGTAATTCCGGCGAACGTACAGGCCTTGCTGCTCTCGTCCTTGATCGGCGCGAACTGCTGCATTTGACGGACGTAAGACGCACATTTGCACGGAAAAATGGTTGCTTACTGGAGACAAGCAGGACTGAGGTACCAGAATGTTAGTTAATAACGTAAAAAGCTGTAGAATCTGTATTTTAATTGCTGTACGCTTTGTAACCTGTGCGCACTAAATGCGCTGTACAGTTGGTTTGGCCTTGCTCATTATGAATGTGACTATAGTACTAGCGTCATGTTGAATTTGAATCACAGTGCACATATTCATACGAGCGATTTTGTTTGAGTTATTCAGTAATTTAATATTTGTGTTGTCATTTCAGTTACATCAGGTACTCGGCTATCTGCGCCAGGGTCGTGCGGGCAGCACTGAAGCCACAGTTGAAGGCTGAGGCGATTAAAAACGCAGAATCCAATGTGAAGGTCACTAAAGTGAAGACTGTATAATGTGAGTTCAAATTTCATCTGTTTAGCTATACTGCACTTGTAGAAAGTGATGCATTAACTGACTCTTTAGAACCTTTTTTTAGTTCTCTGTTGTAAGATTTTATTTTATGTTGTTAAAAATGATTGATTGTCTTTCTGCTTTTTTGTAGGAAATGTAATTACATCCTTCAATTCCCACTTATCCACATACGTTCTCTGTCGGATTTACAACAAGACAGTTATGATGATTGAATGAAAATAGCTGTGTTCTTTTGATAATAAATTATGAAGAGCCTCAAACTAAAATAGCCTTCACTTGGTGTGTTTTTATTCTAAAGAGTTTTGTGTTTTAGCAGGTGTTCACCGGGTGTACTGTGTATTGTTAATCTATCAGATCAGTTTTATCAGCAGAAGAGACACTGAAACTGTTACTGGTCTGCAGTCCAGTAGTCATTTAAAAATGAAGTAAATTTGCATTTTGTATGATCTCAGCGTAAGATGTGGGCTAATTTGGTTTTTCAGTATTTACAGTGCTCTTAGTATATAATTAATATTTCTCAGGCTCTACAAGGAAGGAGGTGTACATCAAGTTTCACGATGCAGTTAGTGTTAATAGACGGTAACTACTATTTTACATGAACAAAACGAGATTTTCAGAGATTAATCTTTTTTTTTTTATTCCGATATGTACAGTGTTTCCATTATGTAAAACCCCTTAGATTCACAAATTGAATAGTTTAGTCTCTGTTGCTTACTGATATCCAAAAGAGTGATTGTCTTCATTTTTATTTGAATTCATTTAGCAAGAAAACTGATGGGTGAATGACATAAATGACAATGGAATAGTAAACACATTAAAAGTTCTTAGCATTATAAATACTCAAGTACAATGCAGATACATCAAATATATTCTGAAACAGTTGCAGTTTATATTGATGAAATAATGTTGTATCTCATGCTTTTAAAAAAAAAAAAACACGTAATTTTTGAATGTTGACAACAAATAATGACAGAAGAATTTAAGCCTCTATATAGCACTGTTACACCACACAAAAGAAAAAGGGTTTGACTATATATATTTTTCCCTATATTTTTCTCAAGACATCTAGATTTTCATTATTACAGAACATACAGAAATTGTTTTGTTGTGATCTCCAGTGATGTTACATATCAATATAGATTCATTGCTTAGTATCTTTATATAAAATAAGCTTTACAATAAGCTATACACTACCGTTCAAAAGTCTGGGGTCAGTGAGATTGTTTCTTTAAAGGAATTAATACTTTTATTT